>PVKS010018521.1:0-39974 GCA_004027875.1 Aplodontia rufa | reverse complement strand
GTTGGACACCTCCACCTGGATGGCTAGGGACACCCACACTTCCTGTGATGCTCGCATGAGGAGTTGGAAGGAGGACTCTTCGTCCTCTGCTCACAGTCTCCTGTGCCTCAACCCTCCCATCTCTGTAATGACACCACCTTCTTGCTGCTCAAGAGAACCTGCTGGAGTTTTATTTAACATCCAAATGGTTCAAATCCTGCCCACTTCTCACGGCCTCCAGGGCCACTCCCTGGTGGAAGCCTTCAGACTCACACTGGATCTTCACCAGGGCCTTTTGGGGACCTGGGCTCTCTACTTCAGTTCTTCCCTCCTGCAGTCTATCCCCAATTAGACCAAGACTCTTCCCTCTCACTCCAAGCAAAGCCACTCTCTATCTGGCCTCTAAGGATCTCCTTTGCCTCTCAGACCTCATACATGCCCTTCCTCCTGCCTCTTCAGACAGACATGCTCTTCCAGCCGGTGACCCTCAGTGGGGACCCTGTTTCCTGCAGGCTGCAGCACAGGGCTCCCTTTCCTGCTTCAAGTCTTACTGGAATGCAGGCTCCTAGGGAGACTTTCCTGACTACCATATTTTGAACTGCATCCTCCTTTCAAGACACACTTAATACAATAATAAATACTAATATACATTTAAAAGACATAAAGACTCAAAATTTAGATAACAGAATGAGTTATTCATTTGCATCAAAATTAAGTAAAAATAAATATAAACTTGGGCTGAGTGGAAAAAACGCTATAATCCTCTCCCCTCCCAACCTCACTTTCTTCCACCACCACCTGAGTACTACATATTTCTTTTTGCCTTTCATCTACCAGGTCCATGTAAACTGTCCGGTAGCGGAATTTCTTCTCTGTTTGCTCCCTGTTAAGTCCCTACAACAGAGTTAATGCCCGTAGCACAGTACGTGCTCAGCAACCGCAGAATGGATTAACTTTTTACTTACAGAAGAGACATTGATGGGCATAGCTTTAAGCTTGGGAGATTTTTTCAATTAAGAGTCCTTATATGAGAGTGAGATTGTTACACTTCCCCTAAGACACAGGTGAGTATTTCTCCTAGACTGAGCAACGATCTCTTCAAGATTCGTGAAGAGGGCAGGGTGGATTTGAACCCACATCCTCATGCATGCCAGGCAAGCGCCACAACCACTGAGCCAGTGCTCCAGCCCCAGGTTGGCGATTTAAAAAGGGATGAAGGTTCATTGAGATTGCACCTCACTCCTGTTCGAGTGGCAAAAATGAAGATACGAACAATGACAGATGCTGCAGGGGATTTGGAAAAAGAAGGAACACTGTCACATTGCTGGTGGGACTGCAAACTGGTTCAGACACTCTGGAAAGCAGTGTGGAGAATCCTCAAAAAATTAGGGCTGGAACCACCTTATGACCCAGCTATCCCACTCCTGGGTATTTTCCCAAAAGAGTTAGAATTGGTATATTATAGGATATGTTTTAATCAATGTTTATAGCAGCTTAAACTACTATAGCTAGATTGTGGAACCAACCCAGATGCCCCTCCCTGGAGAAGTGGATTCAAAAACTTTGATACATATATACAATGGAATACTACTCGGCCATTGGAGAAAACAATACTATGGCTTTTGAAGCCAAATGAATGGAGATGGAAAAAATTATGCTAAGTGAAGTATCCCAATCTCAGAGACTCAAGGGCCGAATGTTTTCTCCCATTTGTGGAAGCTCGAATATAATCAGAAACAGTATGTTAGATGGCTAAGCTAATAATAACCTCAACATGTATGAATTTTTGCACAAACAAGGGGGATCCTGGCCTAGGATACCTAGAGACGTAGAGGGGGCCAGGGAGAGAGGAGGGATTAGGAAGGATATCTAGGAGACTGGAGGGAGGGAATATGGGAGGATCAACTCACAGGAAAACCTCCAACCTCCAGGTGAAGTCCATTTAACACAGGGGTTCAATTGGGGGAAACATGGGGAACCCAAGGGGGAAAACCATGGAATGGTATCAGCCTTGGCTAACTACGTGAATATGCATTTGTTCTTGATTGTTTGACAATGATTCCCCCTCAATTGTAAGTCCATATTCAACTAACAAAAAAAAAAATAAAAATTACATTTAGAGGCTTAAAAAAGGGGGGAGTCTGAAGGGGTGGGGGAACATGCAGGCTGAGCAGTTTGGAGGGCCGTGGTGCTCTTCGCAGGTCAGGGCCACCTCTCCTTGGGTCACCGTCCTGAGAAGTCCCCCCGATTTCAACCAGCACACCTGGCATGCATTTCTTCAGTGTGACTTTGACCATGATTTACGTTCCTGGTGTGCTCTTTAAGATCGTTTTAACATGGGTAATTCACCATGCTCAAAGCACCTCCCCTTTCATCCACAGGAAAGAAGAACAACTGAGAGGGAACTGGGTGTCCTCAGAGGAGAGCAGCCCGAGACACAGACAGGCCTGAGGCATCTCAGTTTCCCATGAACGGGGAAGACTGGGGCCAAGAAAATGCCCAGTAATTTGGGGACAGACCTCAGAGGCATCCTCAAGTGCAGAGGCAGCAGAGCCACCCTGATGTCCTGAGTGAGGAATGGAGGTGTCCTGGGCTCCCTGAGATACCAGGGGCCAAGGACAGTGTCACCTCAGGCCTGGGAAGCCTCCAGGGTTCCTAGAGACTGAATTCTAGCTAAGGAAAGGTGAGCAGAAAGTTAGTAAAACAAAGCAAACATTCTTGCAGGAGATTGACCCTAGGCCCTTCATCCTGCTTCCTGCCTCCTGACTGGAATGCAGATTTGATGGCTGGAGATCTGCAGCCACCTCCAGCTACAAAAAGGGCAGCTTCCTCTACAGATGTAAAAATAGATTTACCAGGTAGATAAGGCTCATGTCTGTAGTCATTCGGATGAGACACCTGAGAGGGAAAGAAGAGATAACAAATGTGAAAAAGAATGAGTGTAGCAGAAGGTGAATTGGAAATGCTCCTCTTACTGTGATGTACCCACATGGAAAGCATGCTCATCCTAATTGATAAAAGTTGGATGGAAGTCAAAAGAATGAAACAATACCTTGCGTAGATTGTAGAGCTATTGTTGAATAGTTTAAATGCATGATATCAAAAATAAGCATATATCATAATGTAAGTAAATTATTTTTTTTAAAGAGAGAGGGACAGTGAGAGAGAGAGAGAGAATGAAAGATATAATCAATTTTTCATTTAGTTTTTCATGTGGCCTTCATTGCTTGGAAACTTTGTTGTGTATGTGGTGCTAGGGTTTGAACTCGCCTACTCGTGCATGCCAGGCAAGCACTGTAACCGCCAAGCCACCACTCCAGCCCTGTAAATTATTACATTTTAAACCAAGAAAATAGCCTCCATTTGCTTAAAATACTTCAGATTAGAGTTCTCCTTCCAAGAAAGCTGGAGAAACCCAAATCAGATTTAACCTCCCACCTCCACCTTCACTAAAAACATGAAAAGTAGCTTTTGAAACATCAGGCACCAGTTTAAAAACAATGAAAGAGTGATCTGAGAAATGAAAAATCAGCAAGACCAGCCGGCTGATGAGTTCTGTGTCTGCAGCCGGAAGCTCCCCGGCACAGCTCAAGGCAGCAGGGGTGGAGCCTAGGAGAGTCCCGGGCTGCCCAGATGGAGGTGAGAATCCGGAGTTCTCCTGCGAAGCAGTGGAGGAGAGAGGTGCACAGAGAGCCAGGCATGCGCTCAAGTCGATGTCACTCAACACAGGCAGGTATGCCAGCTGCTGAGGTTGCACAAGAAGCAAAAAAAAAAAAAAAAAAAAAAAAAAGAATTGAAGACCACATAGGAGGGGAAAAAGGAAATCAAAATAAAAATACTCAATTTCCGCAGCTTTGACATGTGAAGACCTTGGAATTCATGACTCCTGTCCCTGCAGCAGGAAAAAGTTAAAAACAAACAAAACATAAAAAACGACCATTCATTGACCTGTTATAAAACGGATGTTGCAAAGCAAGACATCCTGAAGTCTAGGTGGGTGGGCCTATTCGGAAGTCAGAGCCCAGATCTGCTTACCTGGAGCAGAAACCACTGGACCATAAGCTGACCTGCCCTGAAGAAGTGCTAAGGGAAGCTTGTCATGGGAATAAGGGACAAAGAGGTCCAGAATGCCGACCAGAGAGGCAGGAAGTGACAGTAAAGCAAACTGCAATCGTCCCTGCTGTTCATTGACTCAAAAGACAACTAACTGTCTGAGGCAGGGACAGTCACAGTGCACTGGGCAACAGCGTGTGAACAGAGAAATTGCAGCAACAGGGGGCCCCAGACAGAAACCCCAGGGCCAGCAGTACCTAGCAGTAGGTAGGTGGACTACATCACACCAGTTAATCAGCCACCACGATTTTGCAAGCAGTCTCCTGTAACTAATCGCTTTGCGCATCTGTTGGTTTTGCTCTTTTTGTTGAATTTTGACCTGTACAAAACTGGTACAAGACCCAAGTCTCCACCACGAAGAGATGTATAAACAGACTGCGGTGTGCTCATACTCACACGCTGCTCAGCACAAAGGAAAGAGCAGGGTTGATGTACACAGCATGATTAAATTTCACAGATGTTACGCTGAGCGCAAGAGTTCAGATTAAAAAGTATTTATATAAAAATCTTTGCACAGGAAAAACGAATCTATACCAGGAAAAAAAATCAGTACGTTGATTGCCTATGGAGCAGAGGGACTCACGAAGTGGCTAACGGTCTTTTTGTTGACGTGGCAATGTTCCAAATCTCAATAGACTATAGAATAAACATGCATGCTTCTGTCTAAACTCACCAGATTGTATATTTAAGGTTTCTTTACTGTATTGCACATAGGTTTACCTAAAAACATTATAAGCAAACATTGTTCTTTGCTCCCAAGACTTACTTTGCATATTGGCATGTGATAGAAATGCTGAAACTAACCCTGAGGAATTATCAGACATACAGAGTTGCCTGTAAAACTACTACTTCATACTATTCAAACAATTTGAAGACAGAAAAAAAAAAACCTAAGGAGTTGTTTCAGATACAGTAAGTCTAGAAACAGGGACTGGAGCCATGGCTCAGCAGCTGCAGTGCTTGCCTGGCATGTGCCAGGACGCAAGTTCAAACCCCAGCACCATGTGCACAACAATGTCTCAGAGCAATGAAAGCCACATGAGAAATTAAATAAAATTGCTTCTTTCTCTCTCTCTCTCTCTCTCTCACTGTACCTCTCTCTTTTAAAAAAAATCAAGACTAGAAACAATCCAATTTGAATTGGTTCTTAGGGGGAAAAAGATTATCAATACCATTTTTAAGGCCCTTGGAAAATTTGAATATGAGGGATGTCATCAGATGTTATTTTATCAAAACTAGATTTTCTGATTTTTATCACACTGCAGTTATGTTAGAAACTGTAAGCATCGTGTAACCCAGATGGCTCTAAAGTGATTACAAAATTAATAAATTTAGTATATATGTGTATACCTATCAAAAGATGATAGAATAAATAGGCCAATAGAGAATTCTTGGGCTTCCATTGTCCCTTCCACAAATCTTGGCAACTTTCTGCAAAGCTGAAATTATAACAAAGTTCAAAAGTTATAAAAATAAAATGATAATGCCAGTGGTTTTAAGAGAGGTAACGGGAGTCTAGGGAGCATTTGAGACTCAGAAACAAAGTCGCTTTCTGTGGGAAACCACTCGCTGATGTCTGTGGCTATAAATGGAGAACTGAAAAACTTAACTGGCCCCAAGCACAGCCAGCTTGTTGCTAGTCCCGCCTTCGCGGCTGTGGTCATTGCTACGGTCTTTCTCTCAGTCACTGCATGACTGTTATTGCTGGTCACATCTTTCATTTTGCACATTACGTGATGTAGCCAGCTGCTGCTCACAGAAAGCCGCCGAATGCACATGAGAAAGCACACGCCCAGCTTTGCTCACCCCGTTGGCTGGGAACATCCTCCTGGACGTGCTGTAAGCAGCCGTGTGCAATCCAGCTGCAGTCGTGCTCCTGGGTAATGGGTTTTGACCTTTTTTTATTTACTTTTTTATTGATGCTGTGAAATGCCTGCATTTGCAGACTACACCATGCAGGTTCATTAAAAACAAAAACTCCTGCTGGCTCTGGATAAGAAGTTGCAGGCAGAAGACCCTCAGGAGACGTCTAACGGCAAGCGGCCAGGAAAAAGGAGACATGAGCAGGAGAAGGCAGGACAGGCCTCTGCACAGAGGTGGGAACTGGTGGCCTGACTGAGGCCAGAGAGTGGAGACCTGGGAGTGGAGTCTCCCAGGCAGCAGGGAAGGTGACAGCCAGCTCCTGGGAGAGTCGAGGGTGGACTGAGCAGTGTGCTGGAAGCAGAGGACACAGGTGAACTGCAGTTGGGCCACCACAGATCTTATGGGCTCCAGGGGGCACGCGAGCCTTGAATTTCCTCCCGCTGGAATGGGAGGTCATGGGCAGATTTTAGGGAGAGACTGAAGTGATCCCAGCATACTGACCCAGGTTCCTTGATTTTCCACCGCTGTCTGCACAACTGACCGTTGGATCAGAGGAGCTGCTTGCAGATTTGTGTGGGTTTCCAGAAGGTCCAGGCATGCGGTTGAGGTATCTGGATTGCTCTTGCTTTTGTAGGATAACCACTGGTATTCTAAATCCATTCACGGTAACCCCCTCCTCTCATGTGCTTTAGGTAATCTAAGGGAGTCCAGTTCCCTCAACCATGATGAACTGGCACACAAAGAAGAAATACCAGGAATGAAGCTGTGCTGACCCCACCACCACTCACCATCACTACCCTCACTGCCACAGTCACTCTCTCTCTCCATTATCACCACCAGAAGGAGCCCACAATCCCACCATCAGTCACCACCACTACCATCACCACCAAGCGCTGCTCATCACCACCCCAGCAAGATGGTGTCTCAGCTCCAGGCTGTGGCCAGCCTGGGAGGAAAGCACCCTCCACCTATGACCTCCTCTGGCTAAACGAAGAACGTTTTCACGGATTCCAATAGCACACACACCAGTCCTTAGGAAATCTCCAATGACTTTGCTAAATACATAAACTTACCTATGTGGGTTGTGTAAGTTTAGTGATGAAGGTTGGACCTTCTGCATGAATAGTGACCTGAATCTAGGTCTGCCTTTTTATCCTCTGTAGGTAAACTGCCATGCCCTTTTAACCTTATGATGCTTATGTGGTTAAGTCATCCCAGTCCATTGTAGCTGCGGTCCTGTGGGATAAGCGCCATGGTTGCATTTCTGAAGACGAAGTCTAGGGGCAACACTATGCTACAAAGCACCCTACTCTGTGGTTTTCAGCAAGTCAACCCATTGTGGAGAGGAAGAGTGAGAAACAGGCAACTTGGGTGTCAGAGAAGCAGGACTGAGAAGAACCCTGGGGGAAAACTTCCTCAAAGAAAGCAGGTTCACCAAGTCCTCTGTGTGACTCCAGGTCTGGAATGAAGGTATTTTCTAAGCCCTGGCCCTAGAAAGATTCCTCAAGCAGCTTATCCCAGCAAGAAAGGACCAGACCCTCATGTTAGAAAAGCTGCTAAGAGAACCCAGTCAACATGAGGCTGCCCCGGCTGTGCTTGGAGGCCAAGCAGAGTTAGGGTGGCTGGGACGTGGCAGGGTTGATTCTGTGTCAAGTTCTAATTTCTCAACTGTATAAAAGTAGGAGCTATGGTTAGGGTCCCATTCAGAAGAAAAATGCTCTTAACCTGAATAAAATCCTAGATAGGACTCAACTATTAACACTGAAATACATTGCAGGGTTCTCCAGAAGCTGTGCACCCTGTGTCTCTTAGAAGCAACTGATTGAAAGCACAGGTTCCTCTTGCTCGGTGAACTTTTGAGCCCTGGGTGTGACTTCAGGTGGGTCCATGTTAAATGCATGCAAGCAAGACTCACTCCTTCACTTAAAGCTGAAACGCTAAGCTTTCCTCAGGCTTCCCAAGATGCATGCTGGGTCCAGAGGACCTCTGGTGTGGACTCCAGTCCCTGCAGGCTCTAGAGGTGGAGGGTGCCTGGACTAAACTACTACCCATAGAGGGTTGGGCACTCTAAGAAATGTACAGAAGTAAGAAGGAAGTTGGAGAGTCATGACCAGATATTGCAAATGAATTTTTAAAAATTTGCTGTCTTTGAAAATGCTTCATTTGGGGGCTGGAGAGGTGGCTCAACGGTTACAGCGCTTGCCTAGCATGCACAAGTATGCAAGTTCAAACCCCAGCACCACGTACACAACGAAGTCTCAGAACAACGAAAGCTACATGAAAAACTAAATAAAAATGGATTCTCCCTGTCTCTCTCTCTATCTCTCACTGTACCCTTTTTCTTTGAAATAAAGAAAAGAAAAGAAAATGCTTCATTTGATTCTCATATGCAAAATACATGATGTTTGAATCAATAAGATTGTCACCTTCCATTTTTCATTCTCCTCCAGTGGATAAAAGAAAACGAATATGCAAATAACAACTTTTATGATTTATTTGATATTTAAAAGCACAAAGAAAATATATTTCTGAGTTACTTTTCATTTATAAATCTCATGAAACAGAAAAAATAAGTTAATCTGCCAATGCACCTTAACACAAAATATCAACTCAACCTAAATATGAAAGCTGTGTTTTACTCGTATTTTTTACTGCTGTGACTAAAGACTTGAACAGAACAATTTTAGGAGGACAGGTTTATTCAGGAGCTCCTAGTTCCAAAGGTCTTAGTCCATAGAGGGTCAGCTCCACTCCCAGATGCTCAAGGTGAGGCAGGACATCACAGAGGAAGGCCTGGCTCCAGGGAGCAGAGAGAAACTCCATGCCAGACATAAATACATAACTCAAAGGCACAGCCCTAGTGACCCACCTCCTTCAGCCACACCCTAGCAGCCTGTAGTTACCAGTTAACCCCTGTGAGGGGATCAAGTCACTGATTGGGTTAAGGCTCTCAGAACCCAATCAATTCACCTCAGCCTTGCTGAACTGCAACACGTGAGCTTTTGGAGAACACATCACATTCAAACCACAGCACTGTGCAAGACATTTTACTGAAATGGATGCTCCACACGTATTTATTTCCAGTCTTCCTATGTGATGCTGCCCAATCAAAATGTGTTTGGTACTTTCTGAGTATAAATAAGTAAATGATACAATTCATTGTATTCTTGGGTGTTTGCTTGTTTGTTTCTTTGGTACTGGGGATTGAACACAGGGGCACTTAACCATTGAACCACTTCCCCGGACCTTTTTTTTTGAGACAGGGTTTCACGTTCAATCTAAAGGATAAGTCATTCACTGTTATGCTTAGTTTCTATTTGAAAACTGAAGGAAAAAACCCTGATCCTATTAGCAGTGATGGGTGGAGGATCATGAAGACCAGAGTAATCAATAAAGGGTTTCATTAGGTTCAGTGACTTGAAAAGTAGCGAGCGTGCAAAGACACACCTTTGTCTAGTTTTTTGGTTTGCTTCCTTCCTGTAGTGCTCACCATAATTAGATGAATTCTCTGTGACACCAAAAACTGTAGACATATGCTGGAGGGCTGATTCCAATCACCCCAGCCCTGTAAGTTGAAAAAAGAGAAGAGATTCCCGGACATTCATACTCTTGGCAATTATTGCTTGTGCAGTGATGTGGTCTGCAGTGTGTTCAGGGAAATATTGATTTGGCGTTGCTGTGATTTGATTGTTGGAAGTTTTAGAGCTAATTGCCTTGGCTCTACATAGCATTTCCTTTGAAGTGACCAAAGCTACATGTTGAAAGCATTCTATCTTGTGTGCATTGTGTAAAGACTGTAATCATGACTGTATTTGTGTTGCAGGATGTTTAATATGGTATTGAGAGCAATGTAATCTAACTTGGTGCCTAACGCATGTGATTTGACCTTCAGTGAAGCAACTCTGAAAGCCACATGTTGTTAGAGATTCTCTTCCATTTGCAACATTTGTTTTTCTAGTCTTAAGCATAGTTCCAGATGTTTCCTGGAAAAAAAATTTGAATTTAGCTAGATAGTCTTCATTTTCAAAATTCCTCAGAATTTCTGTTTTAAAATGAATATTTATGAACTGGTGTCAGTATTAGAAGACACTCAGAAATGCAGAGACAAATGCCACAGTCAGCTTCCTCAAATTTTCTAACAATTCTCTACAAGTCGGGTTAACCTTTGAACACTGGGAAACGGAAGTGTGGCTCTTAACCAGGATGTAAACGCTATAGTGGTGTCTAGTTTCACAAATGTACCACGTGAAGGCTTTTTCTCTAGGACCCTAATGGGCCACTCACATTATACAGGAGAGTTTAGTGGTAAGAAAAGTGCATCAAGAATCATTCTTTATTTTGAAAATCTTATTGAGGTTTACTTACTGGTACTGAATCCCTGAATCCACCCTTCCTCCAGGTACTGTTGTGGTTTAGGGCTCATAGTGTTGAACTGATGCTCATTGTATGCTTTCCATCCTAAGTAGTGTCCTGTCACAGGGACACACCACCCTGTACGGACACCATGCAGTTTGTGGTCTGCTGGGTCATTCTTAATCAGGATATTATTATCAGAGCAGAATGGAACCCAACAGTGTGAGGCAAGCTCCGGCATCACTATTCTAGAAAGTTCCTCAGGTGATCAGGGACCCAGTTATCTGAGTGTAATTACCAGTGGTGCATGACACATGGAGCTTATCACCTGGCACGGTGACTTTAAAATAAGGGGTTTCTTGTCATCCAGGCAAATCTGCACATGTAGAAGACTTTCTATCTTGATCAATTCAAAATAGCTGTTTAGATGTGGAGGTGCTGGGGCTGGAAGACCTCCAGATGCCCTGCCTCGGAGCGGTGGCCAGCAATGCCATCCTCAGCTGCTGAGGGAGCAGCTGGGCTCTGTGCCGTGGGCCTCTGGACAAGCGTGCTCATCTGTGAAACCGAAGTCTGCAAGTGGATGACCTGAAACCTGTTTCTCCATAAGGTGACCAGATTACACCTCTGGAAACACACTGCCAGACTCCGCGTGCCATCTCACTGCTTCCTCCCGCATGCATCCTGGGCAGGATAACCTGCTCATTTCTTCTGTTTTCTCTCAACATGGTAGATTCTGAGCCCTGTGCCCTCCCTCTCTGCTCATCCCTCACACTGAGAGCAGAGCAGCCAAGTTTAGCCTAGAAAGCCCGGGGCCCTGTCAAACTGCGTGTTCAGGTACACAACAGTGGATTTCACAGGGGACATAATTAGGATGGAAAAGCACTCCCTGTTCATCTGGAATTCATCCTGGGCACATGGCATTTGATCTGCAATCCTCACGTGGGCAAGGGAGCCCAGTCTCTCTGTGAGGGCAGAAGGAAAATTTGCTGTGGGCTTTTGGAAAAGGTTTTCCACCGTGCTTGACAGAAATCTCCAGGCATCGTGTTGCTGACTCACCTTCCTCCGCAGCAGCAGAATCATCAGTGGGGATCCAGGCCCCATGCTATGAACACAATTCCCAGAGAAACTCCGCTCACAGGACAGGACGCTGAGCTGGGACAACGGCAGTAAGTCGAAAGCCAGCGGACACCCAGGGACTCTCCTCAACACATGAAGATGAAGCATGCGCTCTCTTCCGTCTGTGTGTATGAAAGAACGAACGACTGGCCCCCAAGGACCACTGTGGATCCCGCCAAGCAGCCCAAACCCCAGGAAGGCCGAGCACAGAACTGGAGCTGCGATCTAGAAGAATGGAGGAACATCTGGCTTCCATCAGCCCAAGAACACTCTGTCCTAACGGAACCACCATGGGCTCTGGGCTTCGGGTGCAGGCCACCGAACCTGAGGCTTAATACGTGAAGGAAGACAGGCCAAAACAAATCTTCTCTCCTTCCGGCTGTCATGTAGCTGCACGTTCCCAAGATATGGCCGCAGTCTGGCTACCACGAGGAGCCCCCTGAGAAAGGCAGAGTGTCCCCACTGGCAAAGGTCTATGGGACAGAGCACACAGAAGAGTCAGTGACAAGAAGCAGCACCAGCTAGGAGAGGTGCCCCCAAGCGTTGTCACCTGTTGTACACTCATGGCAGACTTCCCGTCATATATTTAACATGGCGGTGTCTCCAAGGTCCTGTCTCTCTTCCTCCGGCACTGCAGTGAGGACACTTGTAAGTGTCAGCTTTCCTCGGGGTGGGCAGAGGCCTGGGCTTCTCCTAAGCAATGTCGCTGCAGCACGTGGGTCCTGGTCCTCTTTCCTTCCTGGCTGAGGCAGTCCTCTTTCCTTTCCTGCTGGCTCTCCTGTCCCCCAAAGGCTGTCCCAGGATCGGCTGGGGAAGCCCGCATTGGGATGGCAGAAGCTGCCTACCCATCCACACTGCTCCTGCCTAGGCAGAATGTCCTGGAGAGGGGGGCAACCTGTACCTGGAGAACTACTAGATAACACTGCCTGATGCTGAGAACATCACCTAAGCTAACGGCCGCAATTGCAGACAGGTCAGCAAGCGCAATTAGTCAAACGGATGCTCCAAGCTCATTCCCCTCACAATGTGACCCAATGAATATTTCTAATATCTCCTTAAGGAAAGGCATTTTATACAAATACAAATGAATATCTTTTCCCTCTTTTGGAAACCTTTAATAAAATAACAATCAACTCCATAATAGGTGGATAATATATTGGCATATTGCTTTATAAACGGATCACATATCTTGGTTATTATAGTTGCATTCCACCAAAAGAAGCTGCACTGGGCAGATTAGGCTCAGAGAACCAAGTAGCTGTGGTAATTTTAAGGCAGGACAAGAACAGTCTTCAAAAAAGTCCAGGAAAATAGGTCTTTGGATTGAGCTTTTTACTCCCTTTTAAAACACATCCCACTGTTTATAGTGGTTCACGTGTTCAGGACAAGATACAAGGCCTTGGAAAAGCCCTATCTACCAGGGAGTGTGGTCCTCAAAGAAATTTCTCTACAGAGTTTTGACTAAATTGTTTCAAATTATTTTTCTTAACTCCTGGCAAATGTTTAAACAGGTTCTTACATTAATCTCTAACATTAAAAATTAATCAGGATAAATGAAGGACTCATTACTGTAGATGTGGTGGACTACTTTATCAGAAAGTCTCCAGTTTGAGACACTTACAGAGTTTTAAACATGCAAGAAAGAATGTGGAGGTTGATGGGTTGGGGGGTGCTAGTTAACACTGATTTTTAAATGTGAGAACACAGAGACAGCGTGTTTTTTCACCTTTAATATTACATAACAACTTGCAAAAATGTGTGATGCTGAGTACAGGGATCCTGTGACCAGCCCCTGACATAAACAGGACCTGAGGTGCCTCTCCTGGGCTCATAGAACCAGGCTGGGATGTGAGCCCCTCTCCTGGCCTGGCCAAGGGGCAGCAGCCACATGGACATGTGACAGGAAGCAGGCTTAGTCTAATTCAGTCCCCACTGGGAGTTCCAGGGCCAGGATGTCCTTGGTGGGGACACAGGTCAGAAGGTGCGAGCTCCTTACCCAGCATGTCATTGAGCCTTCCAAAGCCATGTCTTGCAAACAGAGGAAGACGGAGGGCGGAAGGGCCTCCTCCCACTACTGACACAAAGGACAGCTTTTACCCCTAAGGTGACATCGTAGAAGGGATCCTGGACAGAGGCTGGCAGGAAGGAGAGAGAAAAGAGAATGGCCACAGAAAGGAGGGATGAGAGAGAAGTGGCAACAGTGAGCGGAGCCACCTCCTAAGCTGGCAGCTGGGTGGAGGTCAGCGTGGTTGGATGCCAGGGCTGCTTCCTGGCTGCTCACTGCCCTCTGTGCAGCTGAGACCCAGCTCACAGCCCCCTGCAGAGCAGCGTAAACAAGAGGCGTCTCAGGTACTCATTTCCTAAAAGTAGTCCAGGGTTCCCTGCATGTTCACAGTAGTCAGGAGGGGTGGGTGGAAAGAGAAAACGCCATGAAGGTGGAATAGCTGCAGTACTTACTGGTGGGGCTTGTGACATGTGGTTAGCTGTCACCACTGTGGGCACTCAAATTGTCCTCCAGACAAAAGTACCATTTCACATGGGTCACTTGAAATTCCAGCATGGGGCAACAATCCTCACCCCCCTTTCCAGACTAACATCATCCAGCAGGGGAGGTCAGGGACCCCTCAGCAGGCCTAAGCCTGTTCTGTCCGGCTCACAGACACCCAAAGAGGGCAAGAACCCCCAGAAAGCAGGATGCAGGTTCCCAGCGGGAGCTCTGGAGAAACATGAAGGGAGGCCCTGCCAAGTCAGAGTGGAAGCAGTGGGTGCCAACACCAAGCCTCCTTCCGAAGGTGGCGTCAGCCTCGGCTCCAGGCTCAAACAGCTACAGAATTTGTGAAATTCTGTGCCAATGAAAATGTGCAGTCCCGTCTTTAACGCCTAAGACCCACGACGACAGCAGCTGAACCAAGCTGGGGTCCTCCTGCGTGTGGGAGCCTGTGGGACTGCCAGGTCTCAGCTTCACTGCCTCTCTGACTCGAGGGCCTCCCTGAAAATATTTAAGAGGAAACTTGGGGTGCCTGATCTGAGCATATGAGTGACTACAGCCTGGAAGCAGCAGAAAGCCTCTCAGGTTGCTTTAAAGCTCTGTTGAACCCACAGACGCCCTTAAATTGGCCCTGCATTTTCCACCTTGATGTGCAATATGGCTGGGGAGATCAAACCCCACTGACATGCTCCTTAAAATAGCAGGTGTCTTGGAGGGCACAATTTAGGGATTGCAGAGCACCGGAGCAGTTCAAGAAAGGGGCAGGAAAGTTAAGAAATTAAACAACTACTCCTACCAGCATCTGCATGCAATAGGCCACCAGAGACACGCAAGTCCTGCTTTGGGATGCAGGTCCAGGAGGTAAGGGATTCACTGCACTGGAATCCCCAAGGAACAAATTTAATCCCTAGGCAGTGTTTAAAGGAAAGAATGCAGGACTGCCACAAACTAATCGTTTCCAAACAGAAAGAGCCAAATGTCGTCACTCAAATGTTATGACAAGGTAAAGGGTTACTTTGACCCCTCCCAGTGCAACTGCAGCCAGCGCTCCAGCTCACCTTTGAGATGTCCAGTGCTCTGCGGGAAAATGGATTTCAAAATGATAGGGTATAAAATTCATCTTCTTATTGTACGTAAGTATGCAGGAAAATAAATACAAAATTTGGCAACTAAGTCAATTTCACAGTCTTTTGAGTATAAAAGGCAAATCCCCATTATCTATTGACATTATTTATTCTTTTACCCTTACAAATTAGTCTGTGTTTTCCTATGACATTGGCAAAGATGACTGGCAGAAGCATCCTTTCTCCACGAAAAAAGTGTAAAGGAGCATCGATCTGAATGCAGAACTAACACCACCCAATTTTACCTTCTCAGCTTGGCCTTGCTCCATGTCACCGGTTCTCAGAGAATGGTGTTGCTGTTTCCCCCAGAGGTCAGTGGGTGGGACCTGAAAGTGCAGGGGGGTGGAGGAAGGAGAGACTCCCGTCTGCAGGTGAGTCTTCTCATTTTGAGTCTGGGCCTCCTGCTCATCTTGGACTCTGGGCAGGTGGCCATCTTTCCTGACATGGTCAATTTCCTTGCCATATCCAAGTTGGTCCACAGATGGTCAGGGTGTTGTGCCCACCAGTTGCCTGCTGGACCTTGATTCAAAAGAGGGCCATGCCTGCTACTCCTTTGGGCAAGAAGCGCTAGATAGGACTGCTGTGTGCCTGTCTGGAATGTCAAGAGGCTTAGATGTCTGTTTTCGTGTGAGCAGCATCACTGAAGAAGATTGGCCTGAGGACTGCACAGCATGGCCCCCCGTGCAGCTGCTGGTCACAGCCTTTTAAAGAAGAACGGAGGGAGAGGTTGGTCGCAGAACCCACACGCAATGAGCTACAGGCCAGAGCAGGAGGGGCGGCTTAAACTTAATTTCAAGATAAGCCCTCCTGCTTCCCATTTTTATGTTACATTTTAGGTCAAGAAGGGAGATTGGGACTCTGGAGTAGGGACAGTGTCAACAATTGTGCAGAGAGGTAAATAAGAGAAATCGTTCGGGACGGAAGAGTAGGCGGATCTTACTGCCCCGCAGGTGGCAGACATCACTATTCCAGGCACTCTTCTCAGTACAGATGTTACAAGGATGGAAAACTCAATATACCAGTTAATTTTAAGATACAGATTGCTCCTGGTAAGTCCCGGTACCCCTACCATGTGTTGGGCATGCGTAGGTGGAAGAGTCCTTCATGATCCCTCCTTCCTGGAGCCTTGCATGTTAGTGCAAGGTAGCTAATTGAACCCCTGTTTTGTATAAAATCCCCCACAAGGATGTGAGCTGTCTGCATCTGTTTGCCCCTGGCAGGTTGTCCACTAAGCACCTCACTCCTCAGCACTTCAGCCACCATCTCCAAGATAAAGGCAGACTGGATTCAGTGGCACATGGCAGAAAGGACGTTAACTCAAGAGGGGTCTTGCCAGTGACTTTAACTTGTCTCAGTCTCTTCTCATCTCTAAAACGGACCTGCCTGTAACTACTTCCTTGATCTTATGAAAAAAAAAGCACGTGGAAAGGGCCCAGAATGGTGCTTGACACAGGGCCGTCGCCGGGACTAAGCTTATCGCTGAGCTCACCCAGGGCACAGCTCCTTGTCCCAGCACCTGGCAAGCTCACCAGCCAGTGTTCACCAGCAGACAGGAGATCAGATCGGATACAGGAACATTTGCCTAAATCTTTTCCCATCAAGACACCTGCAGGAGAAGAAGAGTGCACTGCTGTTTCAGAGGTCTGTGAGTTCCGGAGTGACAGCAGAGAGTTCGCTGACCTTCTGCTTGTCAATATCATGGAGAGAGAGGGCAATGATTTGTGCAGCATGATTTTACCTGTGAGCTTCCAGGGAATGGGGCCTAATAGGTTTTAAAGACATTTCTGCTATTAGGACACGGGAAACAGATCTTGACACTCTCAGAGTCGCTGGTAGTAAAGTCGGTGATGGAACCAAGAGAAAGCCATTGCTGGAAGTGCAGTCACCCCTGGACCTGAATGAAGGTTTTATGAAAATTGTGCCCAGCCTCCTTGTTGAAGGAAACTGCTCAGGAAAGTGCGGTTTTGTACACTCTCTCATGGACTCACCAAAGGAGCAAGGGATGGCATCCGGTGCACTTATAAACAATTAATGAAAGAAATTCCTGTTTGCCTGACAGTGCAGAGAGGTGGAGAGGTGAGGCTCTGCAGGCAAAAATGATATTTGTTTTCCACCAGTGTGGGTTCTTTTATTTGTTAATCTCCTTAGCATGCACACAGCTATCTGTACTGCATTTTTAAAAATTTATAAACTTACATTTAAATCATGCTTTGACTTTCAGTAATTTTGTAAACTGCAGACTCTTCTAGAAGTATTGGCAAATGCATAACAAATGCCCCTGGAAACCATTATGAGAGAAATTGCAGAGTCCTAAAATACGGTCTTGGATGTGTACACACTCTTTGAAAATTCATCTTATATAGATTACATACTTTCAAGCAATCTCTTTTGTTCTTACTGAATCATTGCATTGTCAATTGCTAATAAATATTTCCTAGAGGCATCAGGGTGACTGTATTAGTAATTAGTTATTAGCTCTAAGAGTTTCAGGGCAGAGACTTCAGGTTTTCTGGGTCTAAAATCACATCATCTCCAAGCAGAGATAATTTCACTCTTCCTCTTCTATTTGGGTATGCATAATTTTCCTGTCCTTGTTGAATTGCTCTAGGACTTATAACACTGTCTTGAGAAGAAGTGGTCAGTGCGGTCATCCTTATCCTGTTCCTGACCCTGGAGGAAACTCTTTAAGTTTTTCAACATTGAGTACAATGCTAGCTGTGGGCCTGTCCTATTTGACTTTAATCATGTTGAGATACATTCTTCCTCTACTTAATTTTTAAGAGATATTTTTAAATTAGGGAAGTGTATTGTACTTGGTCAATACACTTTGTCTGCATCTGTTGATGACCATATGATCTCATGACTTTTCTCCTTCATCCTGCCAATGTGGTGGATTGCAGTTACTGATTTGTGTTTGCAGAACCATCTGGCATCCCAGGGATGGATCCCATTTGGTCATGGTGTAGGATCTTCTTAATCTACCCATGAATTTGCTGTGCTAGCATTGTGTTGGATTTTTTCATCTCTAGTCATCAAAGATATTCCCCTATACAATTCTTTTCTTGCTGTGCCCTAGTCTGGCTTTTGCTGTCAGAGTAATGTTTGTCTTGTAAAATTAGTTCAGAGGGTTTCTTTTTTCTTCAACTTTTTGCAAGTGTTTGAGAAGAATTGGTGTTAGTTCTTGCTAGAATTAAGCAATAAAGCATTGGGTCCTAAGCTTACCTTTGTTGGGGACTTCGTTTATTACTGAGATACTTTTGTTACTTTTTATTGGTCTATACAGATTCTCTTTTTCTTCATAATTTAGTCTTACTGGCTAAATATTTAAAGGAATTCATCTCATAATCTTTTCTGTTTCTCTGGTATCAATTGTAATGCTTCTTTCAGTTCTGATTGCATTTTTTGTCATTTCGCCAACTTTTCTTTTGTAGTTGCACGAACTAATATCGTGTATTCAAAAAATCTCAATTGTGCTAACCTTTTCTGTTGTCCTTTTAGTCTTTCATTTATCTATGCTCTGGTCTGTAGAATATCCTTTATTCTACTAACTTCAGGCTTAGTGTGTTCTTTTTCTAGCTCATTGCTTGAGGGCCAGGTTGTTTATTTGACGGTTTTATTTTTCCTCATGTTGGCATTTATTCCTATAAGTCTCTTTCTCAGAACTTTCACAGACCTCCATGAGTTCAGTATGTAGCATTTTCATTTCCACTTGTGTCAGTTTTATTAAATTGATTTTTAATTGCCTGATAACAATTGCATGTCTGCATGGAGTACCATGCATCATTTCAGTACGTGTGTGTATTGCACCTGGATTGAATCGGTTAGGTAGCATACACATATAGGCACCCAAGAAGCAAATAACCTAGTAAAAATGGGTAAAGAAACTGGAGAGACATTTGTCACAAGAAGGCATACAAGTGGCTAACATGCATATGCAAACATGTTCAACATCTCTGATCAGAGCAAAGATAAACAGAGCTCCCCTGGAATATCACCTCACGCTTGATAAACTGGTACTTACCAAAAAAAAATGAAAAAGAAAGATAACAAGTGTTGGTGAGAATGTGGAGAAAGGTGAATCCTTGCACACTCTTGCTGGTATTATAAATTAGTATAGTCATTTTGGAAAACAGAATAGAGTTCTTTCAAAACAACAACAACAAACAAACAAATAAATAAACCCGAAAAACATAAACTGAAGCTAACCGTGGCACCCCCACTTCTGCACATTCACATTCAAATATCTGAAACCAGAGACACCTGCACTTCTGTGTTCAAGATCCTTTTACACTTCCTTTTTGATTGTTTTATTGACGTATTGGTAGTTCACAGTATGATGTTTGATCTCACGTATTTGTGAATTTTCCAGTTTCCTCTTGTTACTCTTCTGTGCTTTTGTTCCACATAATCAGAACAGATAATTGGTATGAGTCCAGTGTTCTTAAATTTTTAAGAGTACGTTTGTCTTTTGTGACCTATCATAAGATCTATCCTGGAGAAGATTCCACAGATGCTTAAAAATAATGTGTATCCTACTATATTTTTCTTGCTAATTTCAAAATCCCTTTCTGAGAATTTGATGAGGTGTGGCTTGGTGAAAATCCCTTCATGTTTAATGTATCCGGTGTTCTTTGACCTTCAGGGATCTCAATGCTGGCTTCTCTCTCCAGCTTTGAGAGGTTTCTGACAGTGCATCTTTAATTAGGATTGATTTTATCCCCTTCTCTTTCTCTGAACTGACATTCACGGAATATGCATATCGCCTCACGTCAGGGCGTTCCGTTATTCCCACGAGTACTATTTGCTTTCCTATTCTCTTCTCGTTTGTTCCTCTATTTCAGATCACCTGCATCCACGTCTTCCTTCCGTCTCTGACTCACATCTTTTTCAGTGCCTGCTTTCTCCTCTGCAGGTGGGGAGCTCCTCCCATGTGCCCCATGCCCTTCACTGCGTTCTCAAGGTCAAGATCAGTGGTGCCAGCTCTGCGTCTTAGATTCCTGTGCACAGATGAATACGTGGCTGTTGGCTGCAGGACTTGCTGCTTCTCATACGTCACTCGGCTTCTCCCACGTGGTCTGCCCCAAGAAAGCAACAGAAACATGTCAGAACCCTGCCCTTTACCTCTTCACTAAACTAGAGCAGAGTCAAAACCATAGCAATCAGGTTAAATTAAACCTCATCAATTTATCAGAAATGATATCTGACAAGTTAATTAAACAGTAAAATAGCAATACCAAGCCAGGCTTATGCTGTGAATTGAGATCTGTGGGAAATGCTGCTGAGAAGTTGTTTTTAAGCTGGAATGGGGGTGTGACCTTTTCTGCTGTTTTTAAAAGACGCATGAGCTTGCTAAAGTCCCTCAAAATTTTGAGAAAAACAGAACTGCCCATACAGTGTTCATACTCCTTTCTTCCGTTAAAATTCTGTGGGAAAACAAGAACCAGACGGCTGAGCACCGGTAGGAGTTTCAAGCAGTTTTATTCTTCTAGAAGTTTACGCACTTGAAGGGCAGTGTAGTACAATAGCTGATTGGCTTCCCCAGAAAAAGTGTTTCATAGTAAGTGTTCGTTCCTGGCCATAATTTCAGAATCACCCTGGTGAGTGAATTGATAAGTAAAAGTTAAATCTAAGGAAAGCATGCGATTTTATTCAGCATTTCACAGTGCAGAGTAGGAGCTGGAGCCAGACACTCATCTGGGTTCTAAGCTGCAGAGACACTGAGCTCAGCATGGGCTGGTGAGTGGGGTTTTCTAACCGAGTTTCGACTGACAGCTTCACAGCCCACTCAGTATCTATTTCATGATTACACCCTCCTTAATATCCTTAAAGGTTAGCCCAACTTCTCCGAAATTGATTCCCACTGAAGAACTTTCAGGGCTCTTGACTTCTGGGAAAAAAACCAAAAAACAAAACAAAAACCAGAAATAAAACTGATCTACAGAGCCTTGCCAGCTGTGAGTGGTGGCCAGGCCTGCTTTCCCAACTTCTGCAGGGACAGCTTGCCTCAGGAGAGCGCCCTCCTTCACGCTCAGGCACGTGAAGACCCTGGCTGCACCCCATAAACCGCCGTTTCCCTTAGAGATCAGGTGTCACTGCTACCCGAATGCTACACAGACCACTTTTGTTGGGATTTTATAAGAACTGCATGTCAAAAAGAAACACATTTGCCAAAGTAACCCTTAGAAACAAATTTAGTTCGGATATTTTCTCCTTGCTTTAATTGGAAAAAGATGGATACTTTATGTTATAGGGGAGAAAAGTTCAGTAAATTTAAGAAAAAACAGGTACCTTAACACACATGTATTTAATTTGTTCTTCATAGCGCTGAAAGTTTGTGGCTCCCAGTTATTGTCCCAGCAATCAAAAGGAGGAAGAAATTTCACCATGGACTTCCTGTGAAGTTCCCGGATAAAGCCTATGTCAATTTTATCTTCACAAAATCAACACCCTCTTCCTGAGAAGCAGCTGGGGGCACCCTGAAGTCAGGCCTCTTCTCTTCAACGGATGTCTGGATAGCGTGGGGTCTCACTCCAGAGGACTAAGTAGCTGTGGGCACAATTCATCCTGACTTCCCGGATGATGTCACGTTTTAGTGGGTCGGCTCCAGAGAGACCCTTCAGGATCAAAACTGGCAAGAGAGAAACAAAGTTTATTTCACTTTTACAGAAAGATGTAAATACATGTCAAAGAAACAGAAAGAACTAGCAATTACAAGATTCTAAAATACATGGTCTGAGAAAGGAGAGAGGGGAAGTTCCTTTCCTTATATTCAATGAGAAGAATCAAGCCTCTTGTATTTGACCTGAAAGTGTTAGAAAACCAAATTCAATTTAAAGTAATGAATTCAATTTAGTTTAACAAGGGTACTTAAAAGATGCTTAAAGGTTAAATCGGAATGACATTTTTATAAATGGAACATATTTAATATCAATCATTTGATTCTGAAAGGGTTTCAAAAATAAATAGAGTATAGTTTATTTAGCCAGAGTTTGAAAATGGTGAGAATGGAGAGACAAATGTCAAGTGGAACTTTCTGTTTTGTTTTTTTTTAAGAGAGAAGGATAGTGAGAGAGAGAGAATCAATTTTTATTGAGTTTTTCACATGACTTTCGTTGCTTTGATGCTTAATTATGTACGTGGGTACTGGGTTTTGAACTCGTGTGCTCGTGCATACCGGGCAAGCACCCTGACCGCTGAGTCACCGCTCCAGCCCTCAAGTGGAGCTTTCACAGAGTGTGTTATTTTTGTTGGAGCCGTCGAGGAATCCAGTCAACATTAATATTTGATCAATAAATTATTAACTATAAAAAGCATTTTAAAATAACCTTAATCCATTTCTCTGCTGAGCAAATAATAATAACAGCTACCATTCAAACTCCTAACCCTGAAGTCAGATTCCGTGGGGGAACTTCCAGGCTTAGGCAATGCATGGGTGCCTCTGAAAGCTACAGGAGTCCACCAAGTCCATGGGGCAGCTTCCCAGTGAGCTCAGATCCCTCCTCGCCTTTACAGAGGTATCACTAGAAAGCTATGATGAATTATTCACAAAGCAGGAATGCCCTGTGCTATCACTGTTATGAAATGCAAATTACATAGATTCAGGAGCAGAAGATGGTGAGTGAAAATAAAACACAATGAGGCTGTTGTTGCAAATGCCTCATAAGTGGGGACACCCCAGCTGGGGACCATGCTTTTTAAAGCCCAGCTGTCTCAGTGCTGAACCCCTGGTGGGACTTTCCTTTCCTTTTTATTTTATTTTTTCTCTCTCTTCCTTTCTTGCTTCCCTTCTCTCTGGGTTTGCTTCATTTGAGGCAATGATTTCCTCATTAATAGTGCGTGGAAGACAGCAGCTTTGATGGTTCAGGGGACAGGGACCTGTGTCAAGGCCAAGTCTGCTGCTCAGAACAATATTATCTCATTAAGACGAGTGTCCCCCTCTGAGCAAGGGCATCAGCCGTGGCCAGAAAAGACAGATGGGCCTTACGGAGGTTTTTCCCAACAAAACCATTTCAAAATCATTCTCTTAAGAATCTTTTCTGAAGTGTAAACTCACGATTATCTATTTTTCAAAAGCTAAATATTGATACACTTCCCTTCATCTTGTCTGGGCCTGGACAAAATGTTAATGCATCTACACATTTTTTTCCTTTCAGAGAGCAGGGAGTGCTTTTAGGAATCTGCAGGAGGTCTGGAGGCCACAGAAGGTCTGGGTAGAAGCCATGGCGTGGAATTTATCAGTCATAGTTAGGTTGGGGTTTTTGAGGGTGGGGTCACTGTTGATTTCAAACTTAAGTAGAGGCAGTTAAGAAATTGTCATGGAATACAAACACAGTTTATATTGTAACTTTTGTACTATTTATACTTACATGAATACATTTAACATTATATTGCAAAGGATGTTTTTTTCAGAAATTAAAGTACATCTTCAAATGATTTCTAAAATTATTTACTCCCCTGTGGATAATCAGTACAGATTAACCAGTTTTTTTTGTTTGTTTGTTTGTTTTAAGAGAGACAGGGACAATGAGAGAGAGAAAAAATCAATTTTATTTACTTCTCCATGTGGCTTTCGTTGCTCTGACATTTTGTTCTCCACGTGGTGCTGGGGTTTGAACCCGCATCCTCATGCATGGCAGGCAAGCACTGTAACTGCTGATCCACAGCTCCAGCCCAAGATTAACCAGTGTTAAGTAAACAAAATGCTCCCTATCTAGGTGTCAGGATGAGTGACGACCAGCGTAGACCTCGTTCCCTCTGCTGCAATCTGCTAATTCCCCTGAGCAGGTGTTGGAACATTACTTTGCTCCACCATATCTAGGAGGGAAAATCACGATTATTTGTTAGAAACACGAAAGGTTTTCAAGTGGGCCTATTCACTCTGGGCAATAAAAATGTTAGTGTTTAATTGATTCTTTTCAAGAATTGGATGTGACTTCTTCATTTCCTGCTTTAAATCCTTCTAAAAATATGAGCACATGCATTTAAATGTCCTTATCAATGCAGCACAGAGCAGTAAGGCGCTCGCTCCACGATGGCGGAGGCTAGGGTCTTGTGGCACACTTTCCTTAGTGTGTCATGAAGGGCAAGAGCTCAGTCCCAGCTCTGTGTCCCTCAGCGTTCCACTGAAACAAAACACAGACCAAACACATGCTGAGCGCATGCGTGTCTCCAACGCAAGACTTAAAGACATTTTACTCAGATGTTTTTAGTCTTCCTTCTGGGATTTTGTGGCTCATTAACATTTATTCCTACTTATACAATATTAAAGGAAAAGAAAAATTCCAATGATCTTTTCTACTTCTGTAGCTTGAGAAAAGTAGAGTTTTGAGTCACCTTAACTACTGAACAGATCAAATTGAAGATCTTTTCTTTCTCCCAAGATCATTTTCCTGATTACGATGTTTCTGTCTGTTGGTGTTGGCAGTGGGTCCAGGTGGTGGGAATCCTACAGGCTTACAACCCCTTTGAACCCAGCCTCCTGGCCTGGCATGCTTCACCAAAGGGCTCACATGTCACTGGTTCTTACGGGCCCTTCACAGATGTCCTCAAAAAGAGTAAAGAAACACAGAGTGCTGTAGACTACTCAAGAACAAGGAGAAAAAGTCCAAACAATAATTACGTACAATATACGTAATATAGAGATGTACGAGGATGCCTTATAAAAGAGGATTTTAAAAGATAATACAAACCTTGTAAACTTGATATGATGACAAATCAGAAACTGGAGGTTAAATGGAAATGCTTTCTAGGAATAGCTCACTCTGCTGGAGGTCCCCAAGCCTGGCCACAGTTTGAAGGGTGCCTTTCAGGGCTCAGCATAGAGTCCTGTTTCTGCTAGATTCATGATAAGCAAGAGGACACAGAGCCAAAGGAACAGAGAAGAGGAGCAGGAGGCAACGTCTGGGGAGCCAGGCACAAGCTTCCACCAGGACACACAGATCCCTCCGGAAATGAGCTGTGACAGGGATTGGGAAAAGCTGTCTACCAGCTTTCCATAAGGAAGATGCCAAGCCAAGATGGCATAGTGCTGAGTCCTACCACGACTTCAAACAACAAATCTCCAGAAACTATAAATTACTTCAAAAAATTAAGAAAGTGAAGTATACTCCCTAAATCACTAGTAAGCGAGCAATAACAACAGGGCACACACACACATATGGTCCACTTTCAATTCTGACTGGAGTTGTGATCGTTCAAAACAAACATCTTCAAAACGAGTGCTATACAAGTTCAAAGCCAGCCTCAGCAATGTTGTGAGGCCCTAAGAAATTTAGCAAGACCAGGTCTCAAAACAGAAATAAAACAGGCTGAGCATGATTCAGGAATTAAGCACCCCAGGGTTCAATCTCTGGCAACAAAAAGAAAAAAAAGAGTGAGTGAGAGAGACAGAGAGAGAGAAAGGAAGAAAAGCAAAAAGAAAAGAAAGAGAGAAGAAAGGAAGGAAGGAAGGAAGGAAAGAAAATGCCAAAGCCAGGGGCCACTTCAGAGACATTTTGCCTGAACTTGATTAAAACAACAGAGAGGCTCCTAATACTCAGTACGTTTAGTCACAATGACACTGCACCCAGTTATATTTTTTATTTTACCAACAAGTAATATCTATATATGTATTGCACACACACACACACACACACACACACACACGCACATATATATGTAACATACATTTATGGGGAGCTGCAGTGATTGCTCAGTGGTTTTGGTGCTTGCTCGGCACGCGCAAGTAAACAGGTTCAAACCCCAGCACCCACATACAAAACTAAGTGTCAGAGCAACGAAAGTCATGTGAAAAACTCAATAAAAATTGACTCTCTTGCAATACCAGAATATATGCATATTTTATACACATTTTATATTATTTTGTTAAAATCTTGTAAGGTTGCTCAGAATAAAAAATTTAAAAAAAATTGATTCTCTCTCTCTTTCTCTCTCTCTCACTGCCCTTCTCTCTTTAAAAATAATACATTTATGGAATACATCCTGCAGTTTTGATTTACGTACACATTGTGGAAGGGCTAAATCAAGCTACTGAACACGTGCTCTACATGAAGGATTCAACATGCCATTCTAGCACATTGATTATTTAAACCAAAGAAACTTGCAAGACAGAGATGCAAGATGCTCACCTTGAGCATCTAATTATAGTATAATTATAATACTATAATTATAGTATTTCTTCAGGGCAGATGAAATTCCCCTGTGAAAGATACAACTTCTATACCCTCGAGAAAGAGAAGTCAAAGCCAAGGGAATTCCGTGGGCCTTGCCAAAAACTGTTCCCCTCCTCCCAACATTGAGTTGGACTTACTATTCTTTGTCCAGTTCGGTATGTAAGGAACTGACTTTGCTTCCTTGGGTCTTCATTTCTCCTCAGGGCTCCTACGCCACATAAAACTTGCATTCGATATGTTGGTACGCTTCTCTCTGGTTAAAAAAAATGAGTACTATATTTTAATTTTAAAATGGCAAAGCTAAATTAAATGAGAATAATATGCCTCTCTCAAAAGATTCAAAATAACATTTTACTTGAAAAATAATTGTATATATTAGAATAAAAAATAATTATATTTATAAAAATACATAATTTTTACATTCTAGGAATGGAAAGGAACCAATTTTCCTGATAAAATGTATCATGTGTATATTGCAAGCATCATTCTTTTTAAAGGTTTTTATTAGTGCATTATAGTTATACGTAATTAAGGGGTTCATTTTGACATATTCATAAAAGTTTATAACATAAATTTCTCCATTTCAGTCTCCAGTACTTCTCTTTTTCATTCCCTTGCCCTGTCCTATCCTGTGTCTTACTGGTTTGCCTTCCAGTTATTCGTTATTTTTTATTGGTGCATTGTTTATACACGACAGTGAAAGTCATTGTGATCTATCCATTGTGCACATGCCATTACTTGCTCAGTTTCATCATGCAGTTCCTCCCCGTTTTCATCCTTCCTCCCTCCCCCAATCTCCTTCCTTTACACTACCCCACTCTTCTGCTCTTTTCTTAAGGTTTTCTTCTTCTTTTTGATTCCTTATTTTTCTGTACCTTTTTGCGTATGAGAGAAAACATTCGACCCTTGACTTTCAAGTCTGGTGCTCTTCCCTTAGCATGGTGTCCTTCAGTCCATCCACTGAGCAGCATGACTTCATACATCAGAATATTGTAGTGCCACCTGCACCCCACACCAATGCCTACGGCAGCACACTTCCCAGTAGCCTGCTGTGGAATCAGCCTAGGTGTCTGTCAACAGAAAAACAAATAAAAGTATACGTTATATACACACCATGTCGTTCTGCTCAGCCATGAACGATTAAATTGTCATTTTCAAGCACTATTCCTATGGGTAAACTATTATAAATATTTTTTAAATCAGATGTATGATGTGGATACTTACTCTAACTAACATTAGTGCCATAAAAGTGTTCAATAATGGTATAAGATGAGACAAAGTAATCAAAATAAAGAAATAAATGTCTAGGAAAATTGGAGAACAAGATAGAACACATAATTATGTACAATATGGCTTTTCTATATTAAATTGGCAAACCTATAGCTAAAATACTAGCATTTGTGAGCAGTGTGACAAGGTTACTAGATACACCAGGGCAACATGAAGAAGCCAATCCCGTTGACAGGCACTAGTAACTGTGATTTAGAACATGTAACTTCTCAAAAGACAAAATTGAAAATCAATGAGAGCCATTTTATACCCAGGCATAGAACTAGCCAAATAATGTAAAGTCTATATTAAAATGTAAAATTTAATTGAAAGACATTGAAACAAGTTCTCTACAGATAGCAATAACCTGCTCAAGGACAGAAAGTTGTAAGATGATAAAGATTTTAATTCTCCAAAAATTAATTAATTCAATAAAATCACAGTCAAAATCCTTTTTTTCAAAACACTTAAGAAGCAAATTCTAAATAATACACTGAAGAGCAAAAAAATTAAGAATAGCCAAAAGATTTCTGAAAAAATAAAAATATTTTCCCTATCATAATATAGAAAAGATGCTTGAAGCTACTAGTAAGGAAAATGTTAATTAAATTCCCAATTAGATACTTTAACACCTTGTTTCAACAAACATAAATAGTCTGATAATATGGGTTTCTGTGAGAACCAATAGGAACTTACAAACAGGGCTGCTGGGAGCATCACCCGACAGAGACACTGGGAAAGTCACACATCGGCACACTCTGTGGAGCACGATCTACGGCAGTGAGCAGGTGTTTACCAGAAGGCCACTTATGAACACACGCATACAGTCCAAGAGAGGGTGAGAAGGGAAACAGCTGAAGTGTCTGCAGCGTCTGTGGCCAAAAATCACAGAAGCAAGGGCTAAAAGAATGGCGGCAACCTGTCACAGGCCAAGGAGCCGGCAGAGTTTCAAGACCTGCACAAAAGGCTGTTCATTACAATCTGTACAGAGCAGCTGGAGAGCTCCACCAGATCATGTGGTCAAGTGGACGTCACCAGCAACAGGGGGAGTTGAAGCCACTTGCCACCCTATGGAATGCAGTGAGGACACAGCAATCATCCCAGGACACGGCTGTTGAAGATGTAGGAGTTGAACCTAAGTTTGAGGAAGCAAACTCACACCTAGGAAGCTAAAAATCTACTGGTCTGGACAACTCGAAAATGTCATCAAGAAACTCAGGGTTGGACTAGGGAACAACTCCAGACTCAAGGGACTTGAGGACGGAATGTAGGGTATGCGGCTGAGCAGATTCCTTTTACCATAAAAGGCTTTATTGGAATGATTCATCTGGATAGAACGGAAATCAAGGATTAGATGGAAGTCATCAATGATAACTTCATGATTTTGGAGACTGTGCTGCATTTGGGGTGAGACTGTTCTGGTTTGTGGGAAATACACACTATTGAGTTCAGGGGTGATGGGGCTACAGGGTGATGAGTTGTTCTTAAATAGTAAAGGTCTTTCTACTCTCATCTGAATTTTTTTCTATAAATTTGAGATGGCATCAAAATAGTGTAGAGAGAGGGAGAGATAAAGATGGAGGCAGGGAGGAAAGGTGGAATGAATGAAGGACAGACCTAGATCAGGCAGGCAGGCAGGGATGGAGGAGGGAGGAAGGGAGGAGGAAGCAGCACAGGCAATGACAGACACGGTTTCCTGGTGTCCTGCAGGGTTGAATCAGGAGGAAATACACTAACAGATCTAACACTTTTCCCTGTTCTTAAGTTGGCTAACAAATTCATGGGGGTTCCTTGTATCATGTATCATAGCTTCCACATATATTGTCACATTAAATATTATATCTACAGAAAATATTATAATTATAAAATCTTACAGCTTAAAGGCTGTTGATTGGGAGTACAATAGCCCCAATATTGAAGCCTGACTGTGCCATTTATAATCCACATGAACTTGAGCAAGACATTTCAACCTCTTGAACTTAAGCTTCCTCCTAAGTACAAAGGGAATAATGAGGACGATGTCCCTGGGTTGCTGGGAGGACTCACTGGGTTGGTAACAGGCGTTGCCAATGCCCTTCATCAGCCCCCCTGCAGTAAACAGGTTGGTTTCTATTTTTTCCCTGAGAGCGAGCACACACGGGGAGCCATGGGGTGTCTCAGTACGGGGGTGCGTTAATGAACCCATTATAGGATTTGGGTTTTGGCTGGATGATTTGGTGGAGCGTCTGAGAAAGCGGGGATCTGCTCCAGAATGCATGCTGTCAGAAAGCCAGGGCACCTGCATAATTGGAAATCTCAACAAATGGTGTCTGCAGGGAAGACGGCACAGTGGGAGTGGGAAGCGCTGGGTTGAAGCAGCAGGCTTCGGTGCTGGAAGGACGTCTGCTGCTGGCTTCAGAACGACCTTGTTTTCCACTCACTCCAGCATTGTCTCAGTCCTACCTTGCCAGATATCGTGTGGGATCGTTCGTGCCAAGGGCAGAACGTGAGGGTCTGACCATTGACCGCACACTGGCTTACAGTAACGCAAGGACTGATTGCCCAGGTCAGCTCAGCTCTGGACAGCCAGGCCTATTCTGCCTTGTTTTCAACAGAGCTCTGCGGCATAGTGCTTAGTACTTTCAGCTCCCAGTGTTGCTAAAAGAGGTGGACCCAGCAAGCACCAATGGCTGCTCCCCTTACAGTACAGGCTGGCTCTTCACCTCTGCTTGTGCCCCTGGTCGCGCTACAGATCACAGACTTAAACTCACCTACGGTACCGGTCTCCTTTTGATAAACTGTTTTCGTAGCAAAACATTCTCTCACCTAAGAAAACCCATCACAACTCTAGCCATGGAATTCAAAAGGATTTCAAAATCACAATTTGGATTTCCTTTAAGAATCAACTAATTGTTTTTAAAATGAATGATGTTAGCAGTAAATGAGTGTGAATGAAAATCTGCAAGAATCGACTTCACAACAGCACACATGGCATGAATGCTCCTCTGTAGGTGGGACAGTTTATTAAACTAGTTGAAGTTTGTTAAAAGCATGGTTTTGCTTTTGCTGGTTTCGAGGTCAGAAGCCAGTTTGATGTACGCATGCACTAAGGGGAGTTGCGTTACCGGAAGGATGTGCAGGCTTATGAATTAATCTGCGTGGCTCACAACAGGGAGACTTACGGGTGCCTGGCCTGGGGTGCACAAGGGCCACAGGGCAGTGTCCTTAATTACACATGAGAAGCAGATAGTGTAGGGCCAGTTTTCCAATTCCTGCAGCCTGGCCCCAGGCTGCGCTTCCATCACGCTCTCCCAACCTTCCCAGAGTGGCAACTGCTGTCCTCTGGCTCTAGACAAGGAATCCTCTACATCACCAAGATGTAGAAGTGGGTTCCGAGGGCAAAGGCAGCCTGTTCAACGCTGCATGTTCTTTTAAATGAAAATGGAATCCCTGCATCCAGACCCCTGCCTTCTGCAGCTGAAGTACTGTTGTGCACGTACTTTCTCATTACTTTCATTAGTCATCACAAAGACTGGTTTAACTTTTTAAAAACTTTTCCTCCTTTGTCATTGCCTACATTTTTCTTATTCTTTCCTCTTATTTATTTCATTGTTGCTTTCTCTAGCTTTCTACATTTAAAGATATTACTTGAAATGATTTGCTTTTGGGGCTGGCATGGTGGCTCAGTGGTTGCAGCGCTTGCCTAGCATGCATGAGGACACGAGTTCAAATCCCAGCACCACATGCACAGCTAAGTGTTGGAGCGACGTGAGCCACATGAAAAACTAACTAAAATTAATTCTCTCTTTCTTTCTCTCACTGCCCTCTCTCTTTAAAAGAAAATAAAACTAAAAATGATTTGCTTTCGATGTCTTGAGCTCAAACGCAGGCATTCGAGTGCAGTGCACAATAATAACCCTGGGCTCCCACCTCCCCGTCTTCCTTTTCTACCATCATTCCACCAAAATCGTTCTTGTCAGTCATTGTGACTGCACACTGCCGAGTCCTGTGGGTTCTTCTCAGTCCTCGTGCGTGGATGGACTACAGTGGAGGACCAGTTGCCTCCTGCATTCCCCTGGAAACACTGTGTGTGTCTCCAGCATAGTGCCACTCTGGAGAGTCCCAGGCAACCACCCATGTCCACCTCCCTTACTGCTCCCTCCTCCCCTGGGCCTCTCAAGAGGAAGCCTCCATCTCCAGGCCTCCTCTTCACACTCCTACGGTGCACGGCAGAAGTGCCAGTGTGGAGCCCCTGGAAATGGCCACGCAGTGACCGGTGACAACCGTTTCTTTCTTGTTTCATTTATGGTTATCTGAAACAAATAAAGGCAAGAGTAAGCGTCCATGTAAAGGTTTTATTCAGAGTGCTTCAGGGTTGAACTCAACTTTGTACTGTACAAAAGTTCGTATAATGATTATACTAAAACAAAAACTAGCAACGCATCACCTGACAGAATGTCTCCACCATCTGCTGTCACCAGTCCATGTCCCAGGCTTAGCCCAGTGCTGACAAAGTTTTCTTCAAGTTCGGCCACAGGAGGGGAAACAAACCCAGGCCATCAGCCATGGTCAAATGCTGTTGACCTGAACGTTTGCACGTAAAACTCCCACATGTCCTTCAGTTCTCTCCCCTGACTCAGGTACACATCTCCCTCTTACGCCAAGACCTTGTCCAAGGAAGCGGCAGTAACCTCAGGACTAGGGAAGCCAGGAGACAGGCAACCAGTCAAACTAAAGTCCGGAAGTGCTCCTGAGCAGAGAGACTACTGGTTTTCACCCCTGGGCATGAATTTCCTATGGAGGGCTCCTGAGACCAGTAATGAAGATCACATCAGGCCAGATGGGGGACTTGCTGGGACAGCATTTCATAGGAGCTACCGGAGTCATTTCACAAACTCCATGATTTTAACAAGAACACTCTGCTAAACACTTTACATATCTCATTTTTATTTTATTATTATTATTTTTTAAGAGAGAGAGAGAAATAATTTTATTTAATTTTTCATGTGGCTTTTGTTCCTCTGAGACTCCTTTGTGTGCGTGGTGCTGGGGTTCAAACTCGCATACTCGCGCAAGCCCGGCAAGCGCTGTAACCACCGAGCCACAGCTCCAGCCCACATATAGCATTTTTAAAAATGCAAAGCCATGCAAAATCACTCCAAATGAATTTCCTAAACAGCTGGATTTAACAGCCGCTCTTCGTTTCTGATAAAGTGCAACGAATGTGGCAGACTGTGTGGGCCTGGCGCAGGGTGGGGAGAGGTGATGAGCAGAGTCAAACACACAACAGCTGCATGGAGAGCAGAAGCAGGAGAAGGGACAGGGCCCGTGGGGGGCAGCGCTGCTCCACTTAGACTTGCTGCTGTTAGGTGGGTGGGTGATGTGTGCTGGGGTGATAATCAGCCCCAACCTCAGTGGCTTAGTCTATTTCCTATTCACACTCTCTGTCCACCATGGGCCAGCAGTGGACTCGGCTCTGGTCACTCAGGGCACAGGTGGATGGAGACTGCACCAGCTGACACGTGGAAAGTCCTGAGATGCCCCTCAGCCTCCGTGGCAGTGCATGAGAGCTGGGGCTATGTGCGCCCTCTTCACATCCCTAACCAGGGGCTCACACTTGCCTCCCGCCCTCACCTACTCCAAGAAGGCTGAAATGAGCCATGGGTGTCCCCGTGGGATTGCAGCACTGATGCTCAGGGGGTTCCCTTCAGCAAGGAACCCTGGGTGAACACTGTGTGAAGACATTGGTCTTTTTTTCCCCTTGTACTGCGGATTTAACGCAGGGGCACTTTACCACTGAGCCACATCCCCAGCCCTTTTGTTTTGAGACAGGGTCTTGCTAAGTTGCTTATGGCCTTGATAAATTGGTGAAGCCGGCCTTGACCTTGTGATCCTCCTAACAGCCTCCAGAATTGCTGAGATTACAGGCATGTTCCACTGATTGCTGAGATTACAGGCATGTTCCACTGTGTTCAGTGAGACATTTGCCATTTAAGACTTCAACATTTCCCCCCCTTTTTTTTTGTCTAGTGAACACTACTAAGTCTGTAATTTAGACATTCTGCTATCCAAATTCTACCCCCTTCCCTATTTCTATGACTACCACTTGGTTAAAGTTGTAACACATTACCCCAAATACTTCTAACAGTCCCATGAACCACAGAACACTACTGCCCTGAGTTACCTACTTTGTAGCTCATCGCCTTCAGGATGAAAAGTGCAGCTCAAGGGCCGACACTCTTTCCTGATAGACAGCACCCAGAATTTCCAAACTCCTCACATATTTTACAATATCATTTTCTTATTGCCTATTTACAATGTATCATTATAGATACAGCAAAGGGCTATGAATGCTACTGCAAGGACTTCTACAATAAAGCTATAACTGGAGGGACATGATTTAAGAGTTCATTAAAAAATTAAGGACTAGGGTGTGGGTGATGTGGGGGTAATTCCGAATTGGGATCAGGGGCATATCATATTGTGACTACACATGCATTTATGATTATGCAACAACATAACTTCTTAATAAAATTTAAAAAGAAAAAAATTAAGGTTTATATATGTAGCTTTTTGGTGTAAATATCTTACACCTACTGGTAACTTAGATACTTTGTATATTTGTCTCCAGTTTAAGAAGAGAGGAAGCTGGCTGGAGAGATGTCAGTGGTAATAGCGCTTGCTCTGCATGCCCAAGTACACTAGTTCACACCCCAGCACCACGTATACAATCAAATCTCAGAGCAACAAGGGCTGCACGAAAAACTAAATAAAAATTGTTTCTCTCTCTCTCTCTCTCTAAAAAAAAAAAAAGAACAGAGGAAGCAAGGCTATTTTGCATAATGGGCTTAGAAGACATTCAGGACCCTGATTTTAGGTAGCACCAACTCACTCTCTGGTAACCCCTTCCCCCAGGCGCACAGCTGCGGAGTGGAGCTGAAACCTAGCGCCATCCTGCTGCGGCTCAGGCAAGCGCCTGGCTTCACATGCACGGGTTTCCCTGCCTGTGACACAGGCAGCAGCCACGCCCCACACATAGCTGACAAACACACTTATTATCAAGCACATTTGTGTATTCCACAGGCTGTTTCATACCTGCCCTGAAATAGAACACATTTATTAAGAGCATGAAATTAGACATTGGTCTCATCAACCTAAACTAATGTTAAAAGGGAATATTAACAAATGTTGGAATGAAATTTTAAAATAAACTTCTCCAGTCTCATAAAACACAAACTTCATAAGCAGTTTCTTACCAGAAAAACAACTTCAATAACAAGTGTTTTTAAAACAGCATTATTACCATGCAATCCAGTGTGTGACGTGCCGTTTATGAAGTCATCCAAATTCAGTGCCTTCTCAAGGGGTATGCCACAGGAAATCCAAGTCACCTCCGCCTGACTCTACAGTACCGTCCGCACAAGTGTGCAGGAGTAAGCATGCCTCCAGCCAGGGCTGGCACCTAGGTGTGGATCAGGTGCCCTTGCCAGGAGGGTGGGCCTCAGTCAAGGACTCTGAAGCTCGCCAGGAGGAGAAGGCCCCGGGAGGTGCTGACTGATAGTGAGCTCTGCCTTAGCGCAGGGCGTCCACCAACAACAGGGTGCTTGGGGTGGCCAGGATGGTAAGGGAGTCGGAACATGCTCTGCTGCCCATTGTGACCCCTTGAGTTCCCTGGAGCCACACCTGCTGCCAGGACATACAGCCTCACCTCCAGCCCTGAGGAGTGGAGCTGGCCTCCCGTGAACTAAGACTTCTGAAACCATGATCCCCTAAGTAAACTGTTCCTGCTAAACTTTTGTTCTGGGGTCGTACAGTAGCAGCAGTGAAAAGCTCACTAAAACACATGTCTTGACAGAATTCCACCTGCATGACCACTCTCCATCTTTCTCAGACACTAATCTCCTGGCTTCACGTTTCACAAGACAATGGTGCGATAGGTTTGGAAGAACCATGGCTGAAAACGTGAAAGGCTCACGTGTGATGCTGTGGTGCAAAAACCTCTGCAAACTATACAGCTTTAACTGTCTGACACAGTGAAGGGGGAGGTCTAACCTCTAATTAGCTTCACCGAGAAGGTAAAGCTGCCCTGGGTCCTGTGCACCTTTGGGTAGTGACGTGTGCAGCATGACGGGGCAACAGTGTGTGGTGACCAGAACATCACGATATGTATAGTGTACATATACTTTCCAACCTAAAGGTGTCACTGAGCTCCCTCCTTCATGACACATTCCAAGTGACTCCTTTGGTAATAAACTTGCAAATTCGTAAGCAATCTTAAGCCCACTCCTATCCTCTCCAGTGGACCAGTATCTGATCAATGCTGCTTCCCATGACTTGTAAAATTAAGTATGGCTTCTAAGGTAGGTAATTAGCAGGAAAAAAGAAGATATTCACTGGTGTCACCTGACATCACTAGTCCTCAATCAATACCCACAGCCCTTACTCCGGAGAAAAATTACTGAGTCAGACTCTCCGGGAAGTTGGGGCTTAAATCTGTACAGTCTGTAGTTGCCCAGGGACATTCTGAGGAGTGGTCCTGCTTGAGAACAGCAGTGCAGGTATCTGTATGATCTCTTATCAACATTCCACACTGAAAGGGATCAAGTGGCCAAAGACAGAAGAAACAATTCCCCTGCGGCGAAGAACATAAACACAAGGTTACAAATGGCCATTACTTAACAAGAAACGCAGAACAGCCACAACATTACTAAGCAAGAAAGACAAAACAGGTGGTTTTGCAATACCAGATCTAAAATTATACTATAGGGCTGTGGTATTAAAATCAGCATGGTACTGGTATCAAAATAGGAATGAAGATCACTGGAATAGAATACAAGACTCTGAGACAAACCCACAAATCTTTAAACATCTGATCTTTGACAAAGGGGATTAAAATATAACATGGAGCAATGACAGCCTGTCCAACAAACGGTGCTGGATAAACTGGACAGCCACTTGCAGAAAATTGAAGAGATTCTTATCTCTCACCTTGCACAAAAATCAAATCTAAATGGATCAAGGAACTAGAAATTAAACCAGCTACCATATACCTTCTAGAAGAAAAATTAAGAACAACACTCCAGCAATGTGGGAGATGGCAATGACCTCCTCAACAAGACTCCCAAAGGGAAAGAATTAAAGTCAAGAATTGATGAGGGGGATGCCATTAAATAAAAAGCTTTTGCTCAGCCAAGGAATTAGTCCAAATAGTCAAGAGACAACCTAGAGAATGGGAGAGAACCATGGCCTGTGGTTCCTCTGGCAGGGAACTAATGTTCAAAATGGACAAAGAACTTGAAAAACTCAGAACCAAAAACACACACAATCCAATCAATAAATGGGCCAGAGAGCAAACAGAAACTTCTCAACAGAGAACATTGAGCAAGCCAATGAATACATGAGAAAGTGCTCTAAACCACTAGCAATCAGAGAAATGCAAATCAAAACTAACTTAAGATTTCACCTCACTCCAGTCAGACTGGCAAAGATGAAGAATAAAAACCATAACACATGTTGGAGGGGTTGCCAGGAGATAGGAACACTGGCACACTGTTGGTGAAACTGCAGACTGATACAGCCTGTCTGGAAAGCAGTGTGGAGACTCCTCAAAAAATTAGGGTTGGATCCATCATATGACCCAGTTATCCCTCTTCTGAGTATTTTCCCAGAGGAGTTAGAATCAGCAAAATCAATGTTCATAGCAGCTCAATTACAGTAGCTATTATGGATCCAACCCAGATGCCCCTCACTGGATGAATGGATCCAAAAGCTCTGGTATATATATTTGTGTGTATATATATATATATATATACACACATATATATATATATACATATGTATATATATATATATACACACAAATATATATATTTGTGCAATATATATATACACAATGGAGTTCTACTCAGCTATTAGAAACAATGATATTGCATTTATTGAAGGTGAATGGATGGCAATGGAAGAAATCATGCTGAGCAAAGTTAGCCAAATCCAGAGAGTCAAGGGTTGAATGTTTTCCCTCATTTGTGGGGGCTGGAGCTAACTCCAGGCTTGGGGGGAAAGGTAGACAAACTCACATATTAGAACCATAGAACAGAAATGCAATATGTCAATATTTACGAGATACACTTGCAAGATGCTGCATAAGATATTTGAACAAGCTGTATTGCATGCCTTTACAAAAACAGAAATGTTTAATACTATTGTCAAATATATTGAAAATAAAAAAGTATGATAAGAAGGGTGGACAAGGGGAAATGTTGGAACAGAGATAAAGCATGGTACATTCCAAGCATTTATAAATATGTCATTGTATATATTATATTCATGTACACAAAAAAATATTCTTCATAGGTGTAAGAATCAAGTCTCTGTACTTGAGTATTTTATGAAAAACATAGGACCCAGAAGAGAGGCAAGGGATCAGGGGCATGGGAGGAGGGAGGCAGAGGGGTGCAGTAGGGGTGGGGATAATTATAAAATTGTACTGCTGTATTGTGTGCATCTATGAATATGTGACAACAAATCCCATGATTATGTACAACTGTAATGCACAAATAATAATAATAGTAGTAGTAATAGTAGTAGTAGTAATAAAACAAATGGCCATTCCTTTAAGAAAGGTTTCAGAATTATCAATTTTACTGTCTGTAAGTTATGAGGTGACTTTGGTTGTTATAATGTTATGTAGTTAGAAAACTGAAATAGATTAGTTATTATGTACAAAAATACTGTAAGATAACAAACAATCCCCACAAAAAATGCAAATAAAGTTGTTGTAATAAAAAGAGATTTATCTCTATTTTCCTGGGATTATTTTGACCCTTGGAAGATTATAAAATGTTCCCATATGTTAAATCAGAAGATGACTCTTCATTTACAAAAGAAGGCAGAATATTCTAGAGTAGGATAAGTCTGTTCACACTCTACTGCAGATATGCTAAGCTAGCCTTCCGATTAGAATTAATGGCAAGAACTCCAAATGTGGGGAAGAAAATGAATATGAATATTCACCACTAAACTAAGGTTAACAGAGAAATCGACTTCAAATTTAGAAATATAGAAGTTTAAAGTCAGGATACAGAGTTAGAGTAAAAAGATCTGAGTCTGGGAATAGATATTCATTAGATGTGTAACAAAGCAAGCTATTAACTTACCTGGCCTTAGATGTCTTATCTATAAAAGACCCATAAAAATTTATATATCTGATAAAAGTAGTTAGATCATGTCTGTCATATTTTAACACTCACTAAATGGGTGTTTGTTATTGCTGTTCTTACTCTTTTTGAGAAAGACACCCAAAGATAATTTGACTAAAACTGTAGGTTGCTAGAAGGCTATTTCATCCTAAAAGCTTAACTGTGAAATACTGTGAACATGGCTATATGCTCAAAAAGTTTATTATCACTGAAAAACATCTCCAATAACCATTTTACTAGTTGATGGATATTTTTGCACAGAAAAATCCATGCAGTTTCCAAACCCATTACACTGTCTAAATATGGACAAGTGTCAGGAAAGATCTGTTAGGAAAGACAAACTCAAAACCACAATTTAAGCTTTTAACCTGCCACCAAGGAGTAGTTAAGTTTATGCTCCTCTGATCTCCTCAGGGAAAATTAGGCATTAAAAAGAAAGTAAACGTAAAACAATTTTGTTAGGCAATGCATCACGACCTATCCAATTTCATGTGTTTAACCCTAAAGGTTATATATATGTGCATCTGGCAAACAGCAGGAACTCAAGATGTGTTAAATAAGCAAGTTCCGCTGTCTCAAAAATAATAAGGCAATGCAGATGACGATGGCAATATGCGGACGCCGCCAGAACGGGGTTGTTGCCTCCTCCTGCACAGGGCAGCTAGCCCTCGTCACTCCGCGTCCAGCAAGCGCCACTTCAGACCCCCGCTCAGCGGCTCCGCCCTGGCCGGGGAACCCCGCCCACTCAGCCAATCCCGAGTTCGCTTGCGCAGACTTGGCACTCGCGACCAATAGGAAGCTCCGTCTCAGCAGCTGGAGCCAATCACAGGAGCTCAGGGTGGGAGCGGCGTGGCTCCGCTTAGCGCATGCGCCGGGCTGGGCGGCTGTCCTTCCCTGGCATCCCTATGGGGTAGGTGTCGCTCTGGAACGTCTCAGGAAGATTGGCAGGCAGATGTGAGGTCCTTTCATTCCTAGCAAGTACCTGGCCCCAGGAATCCTTCAGTCTACCTGGTTTGACCCTGCATCCCCTGAGATGTGTTTAGGGCTGGACTTAAACTTTTGTATTCTTTTCAAAATTTAGAGAAAATGAGAATTACATGATACTGATACTGTTATACAGAGACCTTTTTTTTCATTCATCTGGTCTTGCCACATGTGGAGTTTTGGCTGCTTTGTGTATTAAGTTCACAAGTTGTACCCATTTTTTTTCTAAAACCAGCATCTTTGAGCATCTTTGGAAGTTAGATTCTTCACGCGGGCTGTAAGAAAGCTTCTGCACAGAAAAAGGAAATGAGCAGTGTAGTCGGTAGGCTCTTGTTTC
>PVKS010018520.1:0-39972 GCA_004027875.1 Aplodontia rufa | reverse complement strand
CCTGATCTCTTGTCTCCTCTCTAATTCCCATGTTACAGATATAAATGACAATTATACATGGACATTAATTCCATTTATTATTGTTGTTTTAGATTTTTTTATTAAGGAGTTGAGTTATTGTACAATCATAAATGTGTATAAAGTAACAATATAATATGCATTTGCTCCTAAACCAGAGTTACCCCCATGTCACCCACACCCCACTCTCTTGATTCTTCTATTTTTTGCTCCTACAACCAATACAAATGTTTAGATTGTGAATTTTCTAGAATTAAATGATTGCATAAGAATTATTTGGATTCTCAGGGGGGTAAGGAGTATGCTGCATTGTTGATTGTCTCCCTAGATCCCTCCCTATCTTCCCTCCATCTCCCTTCCCTACCACCTCTCCTCCCATTTATTATTAATAATACTCCATTTGTATTTTTGGCCATGATTATTGCACACAAAAATCAAACATTTTGGGAGATTAAATAAGAAGTCAGCATGCAACTACATTCAAGTTTGCAGGGCTTTTAAAAAATAGCTTTCTTCAGAATTCTATATAGAAAGATATTATCATAAATAGCAGACCTTAGTCAGTGTTGCACCCCGTTAATTTTGCTCATACATACATCAAAAGGAAAACCTCTCTCTACACATGAGTTTGTTCAGAAAACAGAGCTCTTAGTTTCCTGTATTTTGAAATGAAGGAAAAAAAAGGGCACAGAATGGATAGGCAGCTGATATTTGTTTGCCAGATGACATAAACCTTCTTTTTAATAATTTTTAATTGAAAGAGAATTTCTTTAGATTTATTTGTTTGATAATTGTTTAATATACCAATGTAGATTCTAATTTTTTTTCTATTTCAAAAGAAGTAAACTACATGAAACTAGAACTCTAAAGTAATTTCTTTGGAAACATTTTTCCTACAGATGGACGTTACCCCTGAGAAGACATTTGTCCTTACTATTTTTAGCAGTGTCATCTGTAAGTTATTCAAAAGATTGGAGACAACCACTCTGATGTTTTGAGCCAGGGCATGAGATTTACTGTTATTCCTTGGTTACTGTCTCTTGGTTGTGACCACTGTTAATAATAGTATCATTCATTCAGGTGTTTTGCCTATGGATTCACGTTAAATAGTAAGCTACATTGTGCAGTAAGTTCTCTTACTATCTTTGTGTTTCAAAAGATGAAACTGAGGTTTTGTTCAAGTTCACCCATCTTGCAGGTGACAAAACTATGAATCTAGATGCTTTGACTCCAGAAGCCATGCTCTGACCTACCACTTTCCATGAGTGATTTTTCCCCCTGCCTGAGAAGAACATATCTTTATTTATTGTCTGCTTATCTGTCAGTCTATCCACTTTAAAATGTAGGTGGTATTAAGGGCAAAAATGTTGAGTGAGGGAAGCAAGCCAAGAAAGAGAAACTAATTTTTTTTGTGTCCTTATGAATGGTTACTCTAATTTTTATTTTTCATTTTTAAGAATTCATTTTTTGAAGCACAGTTCTTTTCTGATAGGTACAGGAGTATACACCCATAAATTTACCAGCTAGTATGATCTAAGCTTAGTATTATTAATCTAGTTGAAACCTATGTACCCTTTTGTGTTAGACAGCTTTCTGTTGCTGTGATAAAATATCTGCTGTGCTTAACTTAATAGTGAAAGAGGTTTCAGTCCATGGTCATTTGACCCCGTTGCTTTGGGCCTATGGTGGCATAGTACGTCATGGTAGGAATGTGGTGGAGAAGGCTTATTTCCTTTATGATAGTTGGAAAGAGAAAAGAGAGAAAGGGGTTGGAGACCCAATATCCCTTTTAGGGCACACCCCCAATTACCTAATTCCTTCCACTAGGTTCTTTCTTCTAGAGGTTCCACCACCATCCAATAAATCACAGCCTGGGGCTGAAGCCTCCAGCACCTGGGGCTTTGTGAGACCTTCAAGATCCAAACTACAGCATCTTCCCTGGACTTATTTTCCTTTTTCTTCCTTTCCAGAAGTAACCATTATCCTTAATTTTTTAAAATCTGAATTTATGTTTTATACTTTGACAGTCTTATATATCACAAACGACAGTACAAAATAATGTTTTGCATGTCTTTCTTTTTTACATAAATGATGTTATGCTCATATCTTATCCAACATATACATATACTTTATACATATTATAAATGTCTTTCCTTGCTAACATTATAAATGAAAACTCTCTGTGTGGACATCTATAACTTAATTATTCATTAATTTTCACTGCTGTACAATATTCCATTGTGTGACTGACTATAGCTTAATTTCTTTTTTATCCTGTTGATGGACATTTGACCTTTTTTACTGCTGTTCATTGATGGTGACTGTGGTGTTGGATGTATCTCCAGATACTTATGTGTAAAGGTTTCCCTGTGCACGAAGTTCTGGGTTTTTCAGTTCCAGTGAGCATTGCCAGATTGCTTTCCAAACCAATTGTAAGAGCTTGTATGAGCTCACCAGCAGGACTCAGGAGTTCATTTTACTTTCTTTGCTAATTCTTGGTAATATAAGGACTTTAAATTTTTAATGATTTGATAGAATCAGTTCTCTCCTTTTTTTCCCCCCAGGGCTGAGGATCGAACTCTGGGCCTTGCGCGTGCTAGGCAAGCGCTCTGCCACTGAGCTAAATCCCCAACCCCCTCTCCTTTTTTTTTTTTTAAAGAGAGAGGGACAGTGTGAGAGAGAAAGATAAAGAGAGAGGGACAGTGAGAGAGAGAAAGAGAGAATCAGTTTTATTTAGTTTTTCACATGGCTTTCATTGCTCCCACACGTCATTGTGTAGGTGGTACTGGGATTCGAACTCGTCTCCTTGCGCATGCCAGGCAAGTGCTGTAATCGCTGAGCCACCACTCCAGCACCATAAGTTCTCTTTTTGAATTAGCATTTCCCTGAATGCTAGTAGTTTTAACCCATTTACTGACCGTTTTGGTCTTCCTCTTTTGTGAAACTGTCCATTCATGTAGTTTCTCCTTATTTTAAAAAAAATTGTATTTTTCTATTGAATTGCTTTTGATTAAAAGGAATTCTTTTTTTTTTAAGAGAGAGGGAGGGAGAGAGAGAGAGAAAGAGAAAATCAATTTTATGTAGTTTTTCATGTACTTGAGCATGCCAGGCAAGTGCCGTACGCTTGGAGCCACCACCGCTCCAGCTCTTAAAAGGAATTCTTTATGTTGCATGCAGCATAGTGTTATGTTCTTGGATTCATTCTTGGAGTTTCATGTAGGTGTATTCATTACTGTGATTTTACACTATTACATATATGAAGAGTATAATTTATATGCCCTACTGTAAGTGGACATTTTTCTTTTTTTCTACTAAAACAATATTGCTGTGAATATTTTTTATTTTATCTTTCCTGGTGCATACATATAAGTGTTTTTCTAAGACATGCTTAGAAATCAAATACTCTTGTGGTCATGGGGGTACATATTCAACTTCAAATGTACTGGACAGTGCTGATTTTTTCCGCAAAATAGTTTTATTAATTTATGCTGCTTAACAGCCATGTATAAGTAATCTAGTTGTTTTTCATTCTGTCCAATAGTTTTATTTTGGAAAGAGAGAATTTTATTTAGTTTTTCACATTACTTTCATTGCTCCAGCACTTCGTTGTGTATGTGGTGCTGGGGTTTGAACCCATGTCCTCGAGCATGCAAGGCAAGCACCGCAACCACCTGAGCCACGGCTCCAGCCCCTGTCCAATGGTTTTAATTGTCAGGTTAAAAAAAATCTTTTCTAGTCTGATAAGTGTGAATCTTATTGTGATCTTGTGATTTTTAAAATTACATTTCCCTGATTACAAATGAGGTTGAACATTTTTCATGTTAATTGGCTTTTTAGATTTCTTTTGTGAAGTGCTTGTTTGTGTCCTTTTCCTGTTTTTCTTTTATGCTTTTATCTTACTATAGGAGCTTTGTTTTGTTTATAAATTTTGAGTAGTGATCCTTAGTCGACCCAGAGTCCTTTGCTTTTCTTGGAAATGCTCTTTATTTTCTTTGCACATTTGCCTATGCTGTTTCTTTAGTGTGGAATAAGTTTCTGTGAAAACTCACTGTTCTCTGGGGCCATAGCTGATGACCCTAGAAGCCTTCACTGATCTCCATTCCGTGTGACCTCTGCATCTAAACTCCCGTGGCAGCACATTTTGACAGTCATGCATTCTATTTGGTGTACTTTAGTTTCTCATTGGTAATGTTGACCTATGTGATGAAGTTTTTGAGGAGGAACCGGTGCTTCATCTTCATATCCCAGTGCCTATTTTAGTACTGTGCTTTTGACTGCGAATAATAGAAATCTCAGTCAATACAGTAGCTTAAATAAATAGGATTTTATTTTAAAGGTTCTTTTTTTTTTTGAGAGAGAGAGAGTGGGACAACAAAAATGAGAGAATCACTTTTATTTAATTTTTCACGTGGCTTTCGTTGCTCCAACACTTCATTGTATAGGTGGTACTGGGATTCGAACCTGCATCCTTGTGCATGCCAGGCAAGCACTCTAACTGCTGAGCCACCACTCCAGCTTTTCCTTTTAGAATTCTGTTAGGTACTAGATTCCCAAAATAATTCTGTAAGTTTCTTATATTTTCTATTCTGATGTTCATCTTGCTTTTTAATTTTACTTTTGGCCTGTTTCTTTAATTTTGTTATCCAGAAGTTTAATAAACTACCACTTCTACCACTCTGGTGCTGAGGATTGAACCAATCAATGGTGCTTTGCTACTGAGCACTGTCTCCAGCCCTTGTAATTTTTTTATTTTGAGACAGGTTCTTGCTAAGTGGTTGGGACTGGCCTTGAACTTGTAATTCTTCTGCCTTAGCCTTCTCAGTAGTTGGCATTATAGGCATGTCCCACTGCACTCAGCTCGCTCGCTTGCTTGCTTCTTTCTTTCTTTTAATTGTGCTTTGTTTCTGTTTTAGGGCTGAAGTACATCTCCTGAAGGATATTGATTAATTATACCTTATACCTTCTGTAAAGTTTTATTTTCTTTCTACCCTGAATTGCCTGTTTTTATTCTGAGTCCCCCCTCGCCTGTTTATTTTGCTTCTTGCATGAGAGGGATTTTCCCCTATTTCTGATGGTCTTTGGATGTTAATATGAGTGACGCACTAAAACACCCGTTAGAAATTCTGAGGGGCGAGTGCCTTGCTAGAGTGGAGGCTTCCGCTCCCTGTGGCATTTTCAGTGGGAATTTCCCATGCTACTATCAGGAAGTCTTTTTCCCAGAGATTTTCTGTGTCCCCAGAGGAGATCCTCCATACTTCTACTTGGGAAACGTTAGCCTGGCTCTGTTTTCTTGAGTTAGCAGGGCTGGTGTGGATTGATAGTAACTCTAATTGCATTCCTCTTTCCCTCACCCTTGCCCCTCTGTGTGCCTACTTACCAAAAATCTGATTATTTTCTTCCTGAAATTACTAATCCTTTGTATTGGGGGACCTGGGAAGTAAAACCTCTTAAAAGGTTTCCAGATAGTTCCCCCATTTCCTTTCATCACCTTCCTTCTCCTAGTCCTCTGGCTTCCATATTCTGAGCCTTTCTGGGGTTTCCTGGGTGGATTCAGCCTGGTCATTGGAATAGCTCCCTCCCCAGGCACTTTGATTTGACCTTTCCTGCCTCTGCTCAGGAAAGCATTCTTTCCAATGTCATGCATTGTGGGTTAGGATTATTGATATCATCATGGGTTTTTGAATGTGTTTCTCTTTCTTGTTTACTGTGTTGTTTTGGGGATATAGAAAAGTCTTTACCATCTTGGAAGCCAATAAATGACTACCTTTCTATGCATCATAACCGCATATACTGCACACTTACTAGGTATCTGGCTCCATTTCTAAGGGGTGCAAACTTGTTTATTTAATCCTTATTTCTGGTTTATGACAGACACTGAATTTCTGAAGAACTTTAAGTATTTTAATTCTTTTTGTCCCTTCAACAAATCCTAAGAGGTACATAAAAATGTCTTATTTTACAGATTGAGGATACATATGCACAGAGAAGTGAAATAACTAATCAGAGAGTGCATACCTAGTAAAAAGAGTCTGGGTTCTCTCTTGTGCAATGTGACTCTAAGTCACTACTGTTTGAGATGACTCTACGCAGTGCCTACATGCTAAATATGTGTGGAATGAATATTTTAAAGTATATCTGGGCTTCAATTAAGATGATATTTTCACAGATACATTCTTTCCTTAACTGTTGCCTGCTTGCTAGCTTTCCTTTTCTGTGTGAAATCTTAATATCTTTTAATTGTTTCATTATTTTCAATCAGTTTTAATATAAATAAGGACAGCTTAATAAAGTGGAAATCTCTGGTTAAATGCCACTGTTTTCATCTACATTTTAAAAGCAGTAGAAAAGGGAAGGCAATAAAAAGCAAATAATGGAAGGCAAAATTGAATTTTTTAGGACATTTCCCATGAGGACTCAATAGGTGTTCAGTTTTTTATTATAATATTTCTTTAAATTTCCTCTTATAAGCACACAACAGAAAGAATAAGTCTTTTTCTATGGTTAGCCATTTTTTGCTATGGACATCCTAGATTTTTTAAAATATATGCATGCATATCAGGATACTATTTTCTGGCTATTATAGTACTTTAAATCTTGCCTCTTTACCTTCCAGATATGTAGTTCACATTAAGAACTATTATACATATAAAGCTGAATATCTTCCTTTGTGTTTAGTGCCCATTCAGATATTACTTCTGCTGTATTTATGCTAAGTAGACAGGCAGTTAGTGACTTCTAAGCCTATGTATAGATAAACATCTCTGTGTATAAATATAAGCCTATGCATGTTTGTATTAGTGGTTACCTTCATTAAATATCATGCACATTTTCTTCCTAAGTGCGTTATGGTTACATTCATCTTCTATAATTTAAAATTGGCAATTGCTTGCTTTGGCAATAGCTATTTTTTTTCCTGGGAACTATAAAGTATTTTAAGTTCTAATTATTTGGCCACTAAAATATTATATGTATTATAGGCCTTACTGCACGTCATTTGAATTTCATTAGAACGTGTTTTGAGTTTGATGTTGAGTCAGTCAGTGTAGCTTGTATATACTAAGCATTGTATTTCTTTATTGGTATTAAAGGAAATATTTAAGAATATTTTAGCTTTAAGCTAGAATTTCTATGGAATGGATTTCTGGTTCTTCAGATACGAGATAAGACTACTGTAGTTGAGTAGAATCATATGACTAGGGCTGGAGCGGTGGCTCGGCGGTTTCTGCGCTTGCCTGGCAAGCACGAGGACCTGGGTTCAAACCCCAGCACCACGTATACAACCAAGTGTTGAGCAACTAAGGCCATGTGAAAAACTAAAGTTGTTTCTCTCTTTCTCTGTCTCTCTTAGTGTCCCTCTCTCTTAAAAAAAAAAAAAATCATATGACTAGTTCTAGTCAATGGAATTGAGCAGAGATTACAGGGGAGGCTTCAGGAATGGTGCATTTGATGGTCATTAAAAGCTGTATTGCCGGGCTGGAGTGATGGCTTGTTGGTTATGGTGCTTGCCTGGCATGCCCAAGTACACGGGTTCAAACCCCAGCACCCACGTATACAGCTAAGTGACAGAGCAATGAAGGCCATGTGAAAAACCTCAATAAAAATTGATTTTTCCCTCTCTCTGTCTCTCTATCACTATCCTTCTCTCTTAAAAAAAAAAAAAAGAAAAAAGAAAAAAGCTTTTATTCCCATCGTTTAGCAACTGATATACTCTGGATGGTGGTTTCTCTGTGCTCCTGTGTCCTATGAGGAAGACGTGGAACAGAGCCTGGAGATAAGCCACATGGACATGTAGAATCAGTGGGAAATCGCCTGTTGTTTGCCGCTTCTAAAGTCTCAGGGAATGTTACTGCATTCCTCAATTAACTTAGATGATTCTCAGTGCTGTTTTCATGTACTCTGTTCCGCCAATATAGTATCAACAAGAAACTCAAGTAAAACCCATATTACCCATGCCTTCAGCATTACTGAGAGACAGGGAATTCCATAATCTTCACATTACTTGTAAGTGTTTAAAGAAAAGCACCAAATTCCATAGGGTTCTGGCTACAGGAGTCCTGCAGGGTACCTGGTGGGGAAGGTGGAGGATCTTAAGCAACATCATGAAAACAACGAGAAAGACCCAAGAAGCACAGGCAAGAAAACCCCCAGAAAGAGAAAGTGCCAACAGCAGGCACCAAATTATTGAACCCTTGCCTGGGACTTCATTAGTTGACAGCTTTGGTTAAGGAAAAGGAAGAGTGACCAGAGTGACAGCCCAGGGCATTAGGAAGTACTTCTTTTAGCAGAGGGTAGGGGGCTTGCAGATGCGGCCAGTGAAGGGGAAAGGAGTAAACGGAAAATTACAGATCATTTGGAAACTGGAGAAATCACATATCAGTCCTTCCCTATCAATGTCCCTAAACCAAGGACACTTCAGTAAACTTCATAGGACTGTCCCTTTTATGCTTGGAACCTTGTGCACTAAATGTTAGAAAAATAGTACACAGCTACTGTAAGAAGAAAACACAATGAAAAATTTAAAGATTCCCTCCAACTCCGATCGTTATGCAGAAGAAAAACAGTTACACAACCCTCCAAACTGAATAAATACTCTCAAACACTCAGAGATATGTGTGTTTGCATGTACGTGTTGGGGTGGGGGGCAAGTGTGACTCAGATTTTTAAAAGACAAAAATGAGGGGACAATATAGTGAGTGTGGATTGGAGCCTGAAAAAAAGAATCATATCAGAAATGATGACTATGTCTACAAAGGCCCCAAGGAAAAAGAGGTGAGATTCAAATAGGCACTTGTTCACGAGTACCGCTCAGGACCCCAAGCCTCCAGGCCTGCAGCTTACCAGCACGCAACAGATGGGGAAGAAATAGAGTCCCACAACCTGCCTGACCCAGGCAGCCTAGGCATACTACACAGGGCCCCTGTGCCAACCAGCCACAGAATCTCCTTGGCTCTAGGACTCCCTTGTCTGCCATTCCCCATACAGCAGGCCAAGTTCAAGAGAGTAGAAAGAGAAATGCTACTCAGTACTGGCTGGACGTGGGGGCGGCTCTTCAGGCATGCCCCTGCAGCACTCCTTCCTGACCGAGGTGACTGATGTCTTTGAGATGGAGTGGGGGTCTACTGAACCTGCTCATTTATCTCCACTCCTGCAGGCTGCAGGAAGGAATGTTCCTTCTAATGGTTGGAGCACGTTTAAGAGATGCAGGAGAAGCTGGCCTGACTGCACTTCAGCCTGGATGTATGTGGGGAGGAGGACGACAGGAAGGAGGAAGAGGACAGGGTCACTGTGCGGTTGCATGAGGAGCAGAAGACAATGGCTTACTGCAACCTGGACCAGCTGCTTAGCAAAGCAGCCTAGAAGATCTAAGTAATTCTATACAGATGTTGCATCTGGCTGAGAATGCCTAGCTTAAGGAGCAGTCAGCTGCATAGGTGTGAGACCCAGACCCAGACTGCCTCTCATTCTCTTCAAACTGTGATTTCTTCTGTTTGCAGTGGTGCACACCTATAATTCCAGCTACACGGGAGGCTGAGGCGGGAGGAACTCAAGTTCAAGGCCAACCTGTGTTATTTAGCAAGACCCTGGCTCAGAATTTAAATTTCAATAAAGGGATGGGGTGTAGTTCATTGGCAGAACACTTGCCTGGCATGTACAAGGCCTTGGGATCTGTTATTAGCACCAGGAGAAAAAAAAAAAAGAAAAACTGACTTAATGCACTAGGGTATTCCACAGCTCCCCAGGTGCTGTGAGTGGGGGTCACAGGATGGAATTAAGCAAACAAACAAATAAAAAAATAGGTTTGAATAAAAACATTATGAGGGCATTAAAGAATAGCAGGAAAAACATTTTTTAAAAATTAGATACAGAAAGAAAAAATGATATTTCAGAGGAAAAGCTTTTGAAATGGAGAAAGACAAAGCAGATGCAACCTGTTTTTACAGCAGAAGTTTTAAAGAAGAAAAATAATCTAAGGAATGTAATACAAGAATAAAGAAGACAAGACTTGAGTCCTCTTTCTAAAAGAAGACCATCAAAATGGTCTGTTGAGTACTGGTTAAAATCAGTAGAGAGAATGAGGCCTGGGCACACCTGTAATCCCAGCAACTCTGGAAACTGAGGCAGGAGGATTGCAAGTTCAAGGGCCTCAGCAACATAGTCAGACCTTGTCTCAAAATAAAAAATATAAAGGACTGGAAATGTAGCTCAGTGGTAAAGCAACCCTGGGTTCAATCCCAGTAACCCTCCTGCAAAAAAAGAGAAAATATAGTGATCAACTCTGAGATGTAGCCTGTAATAACCATTATTAGTACTACTTTAGTATTAGTCATATTATTAGACTTAAGATTTTTAAAAATAGGGGTTGGGGATTTAGCTCAGTGGCAGAGTGCTTGCCTAGAATTCGCAAGGGCTAGAATGCAGTCCTCATCCCTAGGGGAAAAAAAAAAGAGTTTTAAAAATCCTCAGGGCTCAGGCAAAAAGACGTTTATAGATTATTCATGGCAGGACAATTAGTTGCATCAAATTTCTCCAAAGCAATACTGGAATAACTTTATTTTTTTTTTAAAGAAACTTGAGGAAAGAACGTACAAATGAAAAATTATATATAGCCAGTTTCCTTTGAAGATTAAGGCTGTAGGAAAAGTTTTGGGCATACAGGAACTTATATAATACCTTACACAGGTATTCTTCCTGAGGAATCTACTAGTCCAGACTAGCAGAAAAGAACCAGTGGGGAGATGTGATTATTTTTATTTTAGAGCTGAGACTGAAGCCAGGATGTGATAGAAGGCAATATGTAAACTTTAAATTATATTGAATATACGAATATCTGTAATTTATATTGCATTAATATGCAGATAGCCTAAGTCTGAGTACATGCTTGTTCCCAATTTTAGTTTCAGTTTCGGTTTTACTTGAGATCACAGCAAAAATCTTGTTTCATGAGGTACACCACACAGAAGCAGAACTCAGAAACCATACAAACCACAAAAGCATTTTCAAATTCAAGCATTTATTTCTAGTGTAAAAAGATGGTAGGAAAACTTGAGAACCCGAATCTTCAAATGCTCACCCTTTATCTCTGCTTTAACTGCCACCAAAGTGTCCTCTAGTTGCGGACATTCTTGTGTTTCCTGGAAAGATAGAGAGGGAGACAGATTATTTGATAGCAGTGGCTTGGTGATGGCATGTCGGGGTTGACTTTTACATGAGCCAGAAGCATGAAACATGGATGATATTAATACACTTCACAATCCTTTGGCTTGATGTTGTAGTATTTGGGTCTCATCGTTCACATAGATTATTATTACTCCTGTGCTCTTCATATTCTTAATTGTTCCGAGTGATTTGTCCATATAGTTATTGGTTTATTTGGAATGACTTAAACTAGTAAACAAGTGTAAGGTCAAATAATTTCACATCCAAATAGTTTCCTGAATGAGGAAATTATAAGATAGTGGTATAGCCAACTGAATGAGGCAGTGTTTTGAAATACATGTATATGCACAGATATAGTGTAAGTTCATGTGCAGTGAGAGTGTGTGTACAGAAGGTTTAAATTAACAGAAAGTAGCTTAAATGTATCCAAATATACGACCTAAGTATACCTGTCTAGCTCTGTTGATGAAAGAGCCTGGAAGACAAGGTACCCCAGTAGCCATGAGCGTACCTGTGCCCAGGTCTTTGTTTCTAATGCCATTTTCCAATAGAAAGAATGAAGTGTACATGTAGGAGCAAAGTGTGTGCTCAAGAAAGGAGAATAGAAAGGGGGCATTTCAGGATAGAAAGAGCGTGAGGCTGCTTTCACTGACCAAATGTGGAAAATTTTTTAATCAAAATAGTTAAGAATAAGAATGAGGGGCTGGAGTGGTGGCTTGGTGGTTACAGCGCTTGCCCGTCCTGCGTGAGTACATGGGTTCAAGCCCCAGCACCCACTGGGTTCAAACCCCAGTACCCACGTACATAGCAAAGTGTCAGAGTGACGAAAACCATGTGAAAAACTCAAAAAAAAATTTCTTCTCTCTGTCTGTATCTCTCTCACACTGTCCTCTCTTAAAAAAAAAAAAGAATCAATTTTAAACTATGGAAAATATAGTAATTAATGAATAGTCTGATGGACAGATTGGTGGATAGATAGGTGGGGATAGGGAGGACTCTTCTCCAAGTATAATGTGCTGACTGATAAACTTGCAAAGGGCAGAAGAGTTGGAAAACTACTCTTTCATAATAACCATTATAGTAAAGATCGGTTCAGGTAAGAATCATCAGTGGAAGCTAAATTTAGGTGGCAGATTTTGATGAGGAACAGGATATTTTAATGGCTCTGCAGTGTCTCCCCACAGACAAGGGAAAGATCAGTACCTGTGCAGTGAAGAACCTGGACAGCACCAGGTCTGGGTGATCGGAACTAACAGTGTCAGTGAAGGACAGGCTGACAGCAGTATGCTTCTGGTTGTGATACCCTGCGAGGCATGCATCGCCTGAATCAAGGGGAAATACAGAAGAGAAGATTTTATTTAAACCAACAAAAATAATGGTTTCTATTCTTCAAAAATGTCAGTTATAAAAGACAAACTTTGAGAACTCTTGCAGATGAAAGAGATTAGAGACATGACAAAATAAATGTAATATGTGATTTTGTGTTCAAGAAAAAAGTGCTATAGGATGTACAGATGGTTCCTTCCTTACAGCGGGTAGACTTTGATTTTTCTGACTTTAAAATGACGTGACAGTGATGTGGAACTGCAGTTGGAATTTTGAGTTTCAGCCTTTTCCTGGGCCAGTGATAGGCAGTTCAATCCTCTTTTTGATGCTGGGCAAGCAGCTGAGAGCCACAGCTCCCTGTCAGCCCTAAGACCACAGAGGAACACCATCAACGCTCTCTCCAGTGTACTGTGTTTCTAAGCTAGGATGTTCAGTAGTGTAGACATATTAAATGGCATTTATTGATTGGTTGGTTGGTGAGATGAAGTTTTGCTTGATATGTTGTCCAGGCTGACTGTCAACTCGTGGCCTCAAGTGATCTCCTGCATCAACCTTCCAAGTAGCTGAATTACAGACATGTGTTTGATTCCTGATTTCTTTTTTCTGTGTTCATTTCCAGTATTTCTTGTTGTGTATGTATCCTAGTTGTTAGGTGGGACTTGCCTTATAATCTAGGCTAAATGGACTCATCCCACAATGTCTTGGCCTATGTGCGTCCAAAGGTCTCCCCTCACTAATCTGTCCAGGTCTCCCTCAACTACAAGGAGGATTGGTCTTCTCAGAACCCTCGTAGCTTCTCTACCATCATCTCATTTCTGCACTACAGCAATCCAGATAACATATAGGTCCTTGTTTGACTTCTGTGAAAGACAGAAGCAAAAATCAAACAATAGAGCAAGCATTCCAAACTTTAGTGAAGACTTGAGAAAGTCAGGGTGGTGTGCCAGGACAGCAGTGACCATGCAGAAGGCTCCAGGTTCAGTCTCCTACATACAAAATTGTTAAAAAAGAAGCATTTATAATCTGTCTCTGTGTCATCATCCAGTTGTGGGGGCGAGGATTTTTATCTCGCCTCTCTCCTCTGGCCTTGCATCCTTTTCCTGACTTTCATCCTTTTATCTCCCCTTCCCTTCTACAATTAAAACCACCAATCTATCCTCATTTCCCTGTACTGCCTCCGACCTCTCAAGTCCAAGCTAACATCTGTACTCACAGAGACCCCATCCTTAAGGGACCTTGTTATTGAGGCAGTGCCCCTAGTGTAGTTCTTGCCATGTAAGGAATTCTGGTGTCCACTACTGTGATAACGTTTCTTCTCCTTACTTATGGGTTTTGTATAGTCATCATAGTCTACGAGTGACTACACAGTCTACTAATCGAATAAACATCCTATATATTTACTTGCATCTGATGTTGTGGCGAGCAGTGGCAGGACTGGAGCAGACACACCCCATGATCCCAAGCACCTCAGGATCCAGGGAAGATGCTCGGACCAGTGACCAAGTCCAAGATGCAAGCCCTAATGGAGAGGTCTGAGGTCGACAGAGTACTGAAGCGTATGAAAGAGGAGCCAGGCAGCTGACAGACAATGGGGTATGCAGAAGCGAGCAGAAGCACCAAGACCGCAGAGAAGGTGGCCTGGGTGGGAAGTGCACTGAGTGTAAACCCACAGCTCACCTCCAGGAAAGGAAAAGGAGGCCCACAGGACCTCAGGAAGGAAGCAACTCGGGAAAGAAATTGTGTTTGGCTTGAGAAAGTACACATCGGGGAGCCCATGAAAGATTTTAAGCAGGATTAAGGTAATCAGTTCTGTACCTTAGACAGACACAGTGTGGAAGACAAACTAGAGAAGAGTTGAGATGGTAGACAGCAGAGCCTCGGACTTAACAGTCAGGGCCAGAAATGATAAAGGCCATGCTAAGGTCCCGAAATAGGGGAAGAGAGGAAAAAGTAAATTCTTAATGTACTACTCATTATGGACACAGAGAACGTTAGATGTTATAATTTTCAATAACTGCAGCGCAGTCATTAAAGTTCACACTGAAAATCCATAAGTAACAGTGAGATCACAAAGCATTAGGGACAAAAGACAAGTTAAAATCAACCTTCAAAATGCTGTGCAAGAAATGCATGTATTTGTCAGAATTCCCAGAACTGTGTACCAAAAAGAGTGAATTCTTCTCTATGTGAACTATTCCTCAGTAGAAGCACTTTAGGGATATATAGAAACATAAAAGCATTTTTAAAACATGAATATTATAAAGAAGAAAATTTCAGATTCAACGAATATTTTCTTAATATTTAGTTATTGTTTAACATACATTTAATATATTTGATGTAACTTGTTCAAGTTAATGTTTGTTAGAAGAAAAACATTTTTAATACCAATATAAAACCGAGACTAGTTTTCTAATATATGCACATAAAAATGCAACGTTTTTGATATATCATACCACATCATCTAAAACACAACTTGTTTTTTATTTTTATAGAAACATTTTATTTATTTATTTTTAAAGAGAGAGGGACAGTAAGAGAGAGAGAGTGAGGGAGAGAGAAAGAAAGACAGACTCAATTTTACTTAGTTATTCATATCGCCCCTGTTGCTCGGACACCTCATTGTGTACGTGGTGCTGGGGTTTGAACCTATGTACTTGTGCATGCCAGGCAAGCACTGTAACTGCTGAGCCACTGCTCTAGCCTAGAAACATTTATTTATTAACGGGTTATCCTCAAATGTTGCAAATTTTTATGGCTTTGCTTTAATAGCATGTGATTTAATAGCACATCACTATTTTATACCCAGCTCTGTGTGTGTGTGTGTGTAGACATTAAGAAGTATGAGAAATATACATAGGCTTTCCAAGTGAAAATGGCCAGTGGACAATAAGCAATCTTATTAGAACTAAATTATTTGAAAGTTTACAATTATTATAAAACATGCAACTTTATTTAAGAGAACAGTCAATAGTCCAAATAGTTCCTTTCTTGGCCTTGTCATATGACTGAACTTAATAGTCACAAAAATGGAAGAAAAGATATTTTAGGGTACAATATAGCAAGTCAAAAGGACAGTGTAAGATTTTTAAAAGACTTGTTTTAAGAAGCAAGTTCCCTTAGTGCTAGTTTATAAATCATTAGCTTGCTGGCATATGTTATACAGTCGTGCTCAGACCTGGCTCTAGAGAGAGAAGGAACAGATCCACCTGCTTGCGCTCTGTCTGCACTCCTTACCTTACACCTTCATTTGAGTTGTGCTTCCATATTTGACAAGTAGAAATCAGATAACTTGTGAATGATAAAGAATGAAACCATACAGCAAGGCACGTAGTCCAGCCTCCATGTGCTACCCATTTTATGTTCATGTTTGTTTATATGTTTCTACTTATACTTTTCCTGCAAGATATGAAATAGTTTTTAATAATCCAAGGTAATGTTTTTAGGGATCAGATTTCAATTTATGTAAGAAAACATAGCAGCTCTTTGTTCCTCCTAAGTTAAAACTTGCATTTTCCCACTGCGGTTCTGTTGTCGCCTCTGCACTCAATTCTGTTGTGAGAAAGTACTTTGTCAGCACCCTTCCCTTTTTCTATTTTCCGGACTACACGCTGCTAATAGTGCCAGTTTGATTTCTGTTGGCACTTAAATGTATCAGCCTTGAATCACCAGTCAGTTTGTAATAATTTGTGCTTACAGATCTAAATTTTTATTGGTCTACTGCCAACTATTTTTCAAGAATAATTTCACTTTTAAAAATGTTAATTTTAACTTGCAGTGAGTTATGTAATCTAATGCTGTGAAAACTAAGGACCGAAGTAACTAGATTCATCCTGTCTTGTTCCATCGTTCCTTTCCTGTGTCAGTTTTACCACAACTGTGCGCTGGCCTCAATTCTGTGACTTAGAAGACAAAAGCTGAAGAGTGCTATGGAGAGCCTTAGAAGCACTGGAGGACTCGAGACACATGCACCGTCCCCTCGTTTCTCATCTCAGACCTGAAGCATGTAACCCGTGCCCTCTAAACCAAGTTAAACAATTAATATTATTGATTTTACAACAAGGGTATTAGTACAATTATGTTGCCATATAAAAAGTCAGAGTTCTTTTGTACCTCTAAACATAATTACAGTGCACACTGGCCAATTACTTTATAAAATTTCATTTTAAAATGATATAAAAATCCAAAGTGGCAAAAATTTTAGACAACTCATATTCACATACCTTTTGATTAATTCATAATCGAAAGAACCCGTTGCTCATAATCCCTAATTTTTAGCATTCTATCCAAAAGAACTTTCTTATTCATATATTCATACACACACACACACACACACACACACACACACACACACGTACTGCTATGTTACTTACTTTTTTGAATCTAGGATCCCCAAGTGTTTGTCGGACACCATCTCGGTATTTCTGAGTCTTTTTGGATGAGCTTAATGTTTAAATTGGTCAACCTAAAGTAAATTTGATTTTCCTACGTAAAGTTAGGCATGCATAACTGCATTCTGTCATCAAATGGAAGCATTGTGTATCAGATCCAGGGCCTTAGGGCAAAGTCCCATGAAGAAGTGGCCCCAATGCCCATGGTCCTCACTCCTGCTACACTGCCTGCTCTCTCCTGGCTTTCACCTGTGGTTTCATGGGAAGTTCCTTATGATCAGTTGACAGAGGAAGAGAAAACGTGGGCCTGGTTTGTGATGGTTCTGTGTGATATGCAGATGCCACATGGAACTGGACAGCATTACAGCCTCCACTGGGAGCCCACTGAAGGACAGTGAAGGGAAATCTTCCATTGGGCAGACCTTTGAGCATTACACTTTGTTGTTTTCTCTGCATGGAAGAAGAAGTGACCAGTTGTGAGAATATATGCTGATTTATGAAGTAAAGCCAATAGTTTGGTTGGATGGTCAGAGATTTGGAAGGAACACAGTTGGAAATGGGAAGTCTGAGGAAAAAAAACACGTGGATAGGGCTCTCTAAGTGGGCAAAAAACAGGAAGATATTTGTATCCCATGTTATTATCCACTAAAGGATGACTTTGCAGAGAAGGATATTAAAATAATAAAGTGAGTAAGAGAACCTGTTCTGTGGATGCCAGTCAACCTTCTTTGTTAACCACCCCTTTCAAGGCTTAGTGGGGTCATGAGCAAAATGGCCATGGAAGAAAGAGGTCAGACATCGTTCAACGGCGTGGATTTCTACTCATCAAGGCTGACCTGACTGTAGCCAGTGTAGATGCCCAATCTGCCAGTAGCAGAGACCAGCACTGATACGGCACCATAACCTGGAGTGATAAACTGCTGCCTACTGCCAGTTTGATAACATAGGACTGCTTATATCATGAAAGGGGTAGTAGTCCTTTTTTCTGCAATAGTCCCTATAAATATGGATTTGCTTTCTGTCAAGCTGCCATCCATGCGCTTTCCAAATGCTTTTTCCATTGTCATTATATTTCAGACATTGCCCATGATAAGGGAGCTTGCTTCACAGCAGTTTAAGTATGGTGGTGGGCCCTTGCCTTGGACATTGCTGGGCTTAACATATTTTCTACCATCTAAAGCTGTTGGCTTGATAGAGTGCTGGAATAGCCTTTAGAAGACTCTGATGGTACCATTTAGGTGCCATTGCCTTCCAGGGATGCAGCAGGGTTCTGAGTCAGCATCCAATAAATTATACTATTCCTCCTGTCATCAGGACTCACAGGATTCAAGGGGTGGAAATTAGAGTGGTGCCACTCAGTGTTACCTCTAATATCCCATTTGCTTCCTGTTCCCACAACTCTGTACTCTGCTGGTTTAGCATAGTTCCAAGGGGGATACTTATTCCAGGAGACACAGCAGTGACCCCATTCAGGCTGCCACCTGGCCACTTTGGGCTCTGCAAGCCTCTGAATCCACCAACAGGTAGGGAGCTATGGTGCTGGCTGGGGTGACTGATCCTAACCTCCCATGAGAATTTGGAGTACTACTCTACAATAAAGGTAAGGAAGTACATGTTTGGAATACAGGAGTATTCCTCTGAGTGTCTCTAAGCATTGCTATAACTTGTGATGATAATCAATAGAAGCTACAGCTCTCCAATTCAGGACTACTAATGAAGCAAGTTTTGGGGAGCAAAGGCCTGAATCTCCACACCAGGAGAAGAACTCAACTACTGAAGGTGCCAGCTGAAGGCAAAGGGCATACAAATGGGGCAATGGAAGAAGGTGGTTGTTTATAAATACCAGCTAGGACCATGTAATCAATTACAGAAATGAGCATCATGGATCTTTCCTTATTTTGTTATGAATATATTTTTGTATATATTAGTATTTAAGCTACCAGATATAAAGGACACAGTGATCATCATCTAGACTTTGTCACCTTTTCTGGGGAAAGTGTTCTTGCATTTTATACAGGAGAGTTAGGACGACTTGTGACCTGGTTATTATCTTTTTTTTTTTTTGGACAGTAAGAGAGAGAAAGAGAGAATCAATTTTATTTAGTTTTTCATGTGGCCTTCATTGCTCCAACACTTCATTGTGTACGTGGTGTTGGGATTTGAACCTGGGTCCCAGTGCATGCCAGGCAAGCGCTGAGCCACCGCTCCAGCTCCCTGGTTATTGTCTTTATTTGGAGATTATGTGTGGTTTAAAGGAGATATGTGTGGGTGCCAGGTTGAGAAGTGGTGAACTTGAGATGATTAATTTTTGTGTCAACCTGGCTGAACCAATGGACTGATTGTATATTTGGCCAAGCAAATGTATTTGGGATGTTTCTGGAGGGTGTTTTGGATGAAGTTATCATTTAAATCAGTTGATGTCAAGTAAGGCAGATTGCTCTCCATAATGTGCAATGATGCAATCAGTTGGAGACCTGAATAGAACAAGAAGACTGGCCACCCCTAGCAAGAAGGAGTTCTTGAGCACTGCGTTCATACTTCATTTGCAGCGTTTGCTCTTCCTGGTTGTATTGCTCTTTTGTCCTCAGACTTGAACAGGAGCATTCTTGGGTCTCTAGTTTACCAGCTTTCAGACTGGAAGCATTAGCTATCATGCATCGCCAGCCTGCCAGCTCACCCTGCACATTTTAGATCAACAATCTCCATAATCACAGGAATCAACTCCTTAGAAGTTTTTAAAAATAGGTTGTGTGAGAGAGAGAGAGAGAGAGAGGGAGGGAGGGAGAGAGAGGGAACCTCCTACAGATGCTCCTTAACTTCCTGTGGAGTAAGTCCTGCTGGACCCATTGTTAAGTTGAAAATATTGCTTATGCATTGCATGTTTGGAAGTGCACTTGGTACCTCTGACCTATTGAAGTCCATAGCTTCACAGCACACCATGGAGCTTGTGTCCCTCATGACTGTGGACTGGCTGGGAGCTATATGTATCACTAGCCTGGGGAAGAGGTCAATACTCAAGGTTTGCAGTACAGTTTCTACTGAATCCTATCACTTTTAGAACATAATAACAGTTGAAAATCTATGTCAGTCCTTTGGCAGTTGGGACAATTGGTAGTGTCATGATCTTTTCCATACTAGGACTTGGAAGCGAGAAGCTAATACTGAGATTTCTTCAATATAGGTGCTGGAAAGGGGAAGGTGAAATTAATTATTGAGGAAGGGGAAATAAGAGCCAGGACAGAAACTCTTTTCTTTACCAAAAAAACAGGAACTTTAAAAAAATTAACATGTTAAGGTTTTGTTTCCTTTTTTCCTTGTTTTTGTTTATTATTTATTAATGAACTGATATCTCAAAGAGAAAAGAAGTTTAAGTACATAAAAGTTGAACAGGGTTTTGAATGGACAAAGTTTACATTTTAGAAATTGACAGTATTTTATAGATGATGTATTTACAATAAGTTATGGCTTATTTCAATTTAACTGCAACAAGCAGTACATTTCTATACTTCCTGTTGCATTTACAACTAAATTTTTACATTGTTGCTTTTTATAATTGTTCTCCCTTTTGCTGAAAGGAAAACCATCAGATAATCATTGACATAATCACAGTGAGTACAGTGTTCTTTATATGTTACTCTTAATTAAATGTTCCTTGATAGTGGCAAATAGGATTCATTCAGTACTGGGTCACGATGCTATTTGTGTTTTATCTTCATGCCCTAATTTTATTCATAGAACTGTCATTATAATCAAAAGAATGATGGACACGAATGATGTATGGAATTAGAAAAACAGAGATGCTAGATTGTTCATGCCCCTAAAGACTTCAAGGCTTGTAAGCATGATGCAGCCTTCACCATGAAAGGGGTATTCCTTCCTAGAAGAACTGATGTTTCAGTTGACTGGTTCAGTTGTCCCCTGAACAGTACTAGAAACACATTGTCCAGTTTGGAGTAGTTTTATTTTTACCATTTTTTCCAGTCCATCTTTTGTTAAACATTCTTCAGGCCTTTAATTCTTTTGATTAAGATAGTTTAGGTGGGGGCTGGAGCAGTGGCTCAGCCGTTGCGGTGCTTGCCTGGCACACATGAGGATGCGAGTTCGAACCCCAGCACCACGGACACAACGAAGTGTCTAAGCAACAAAAACCACATGAAAAACCAAATAAAATTGATTCTCTCTTTCTGTCTCTCTCACCATGCCACCCCCTCTCTTTTTAAAGAGAGAAGGATGGTGAGAGAGAGAGAATCTTATTTAGTTTTTCATGTGGCTTTTATTGCTCAGACACTTTGTTGTGTCCATGGTGCTGGGGTTCGAACTCGCATCTTCGCGCATGCCAGGCAAGCGTCGCAACCGCTGAGCCACTGCTCCAGCCCCATGTCCCTTTCTCTTAAAAAAAAAAAAAATAGTTCAGGTCCTTCTACTGTGCTTACGGTAATGTTTATGTCTTCACATGAGTTTGTACACATTCCATTTCATCCTCTGTGGCATATTTTAGCCAAGCCAATTGCTGAAGCATTCTCTTGCGTCAGTGCATTGTTTCTCTGGTACTTCCTACAGAGAACATTTCTGTCCAATAGCAAGGCTGTATTTAATCATATTTCCCCTACTCTGACATCTTAACATACCCCTATCGTCACCCTTTAATTCTCCTTTCAAGCCCTGCCTGCCCTGGATCTAGTTATTTATCACTGCCAGAAGGATCTGCTTCTTCTTGTTCCCTCTATTTGTGGGTCTTCTTTCCCATCTGCTTTCTAAGTTGGGAAAAAGTTTCTCAAGATTCCGCTGCAATTCCTCTTTTATATCCCCATTTCTTGTCTATATTCTTTTAAGGTATCGTTTTGTTTTATCGTTTTGTTTTTTCATCCCTTACCCTCACATCCTGACCTGCCTGTGTAGACTTGAAGCTCAAGCTTTGTTTATTGGTATGCTTTTAGTCTGGGTTTGAATCTTACTGTGGGCAGTTGGATGCCCATTACACTGGCATTGACATTAAGGGGTTTCAGATTATTTTCAAAGGGCTGGATGTGATTTGGGTTGCAGTGTTATTGAAGAGTTTGATGATTGGAAGATATTGTAGCTGCATGTGGTGTCCTGGAAAATCTCATGTTTTTTTCAGCTATTTTGTTGTTTTGATCCAGGGACAATTTTTCTAGGTCCCCAAATTATGGCCATGAAAGCCTGAGGTCCTAATGCTATTTGACTTCAGAATTTAAAAGGGGTTGGAGGAGTTGTTTCCATAGTCGTATCGTGTTTAAGAGTCATGCCATTATATGTTGAAAGATAAGCCATCATACAAATACCTTACTCTTTCTGTTTTGCCTGCTTTATTTTAAAGAATAGCCTCTCTCTACCTTTTAAACTTTAAAAATATAGAGTCTAGATTTTGCTTTAATCCTTCTGCTATTAACGGTTCTTTCAAGAAATTCACTGTTGACCAAACTGAATCAGTTGTCTCCATCTTCACCCACTTCCATCTCTCGATGCAGTTTACCTAATTAATGCAACTTCTTTTTTTTTTTATTATTGACATTCTGTCTTTGCTTGGATTTACCGTATGGTTAATTTTTTAATGACTGTTTCTCTGACCTGTTTTTCTTCTTGCGTCATAACTCCAGGTAGTAATCAGGACTCACTTTTCTCTTTTTGTAAAACTCTCCCAAAGAGCTTTCTTCTTGCAGCTTCAGCCACTGCCACCTTCTAACTTTGTGCAGAATGTCTCTGCGGAACTTTAGTTCCTTATCTAGGGCTGCCAGCATGACATCCCTCTGGGATGTTCTGCCTTCACCTCATGTCAGTGTTGCAACCCCCAAACTTCCCCTTTCAACTTCCTTTTTCTGGGCAGTAGCAGTATCACTCACCAGACCTACATTGCTTATGCTTTAGTTACGAGACTGCCTTAGTCCACTTGTCTGCCATAACAAAATACCTTAGGCTGGGTATTTATAAACAACAGAAATGTAGTTCTTACAGTTCTGGAGGTTGGAAAGTCCACGGTCGCGGCTCTAGAAGATTTGGTGTCTGGTGAGAAGTTAATGGTTCATAGGTAGCCCCTTCTAGCTGTGCCCTCACATAGTGGGAGGGCCCACAGGTGTGCCCCTCCCTCCCTTCCTTCCCTGGGGATTGATACCAGGCCACTCAACCACTGAGCTGCATCCCTAGCATTTTTTATTTTAAATTTTGAGACAGGGTCTCACTGGTGCTGAGGTTGCCAACCCTCAAACTTGCAGTCCTTCTGCCTCACAGGAGGAGCTGGAGTTTCAGGTGTGTGTCACTGCGTCCAGCCCTTAAGCTCTTTTATAAGGCTTCTCCATTTATGGGCATTCTGTGCTCATGGCCTTGTCACCTCCCAAAGTCCCCATCACTTTGTACCAACACATTGGGGATTAGATTTCAATGTGAATTTTGAAGGAATAGTCATTCAGACCATGGCCAAGACTAACAGGAAAAAATGGATTAGGATTTCAATTAATTTGTCTTTGAAAGTGGAGTTTCTTTGTTTGCTTGTTTTGTTTTGCTTTGTAGCATTAGCACCCAAAACAGTTAGTGGATTTTAAAAAACTGACCATTACAATGATTCTTTGTTCTTTCCTCTTCATTCTCGTTTCCACTCAGACCAGCCCCCATTAGCACACATTGATTATTGCAATAACCTCATCGTCTTTTGGCTTTAAGCTTTTCTTTTCTTCTGTCCACATAGCACATTACTGCCAAAGTATTTTTTCTGAAACATTGCTTTCATCACATCAAGAGATGTTATTACTTACAGATTCAGTTAAAGTTAATTAGTCTGGCATTCCAGGTTTGGATCGCCTAGTCCCATGCACCTCTTTGGTGTTGCATTTCCGCTTTTTCCACTATTGTACAACGTGGCAAATTACAAGAGCCTTCTTGCTGTTTTCTACTCAGAAAAAGTGGCCACTCCCTCCTGTACTTTCGTTCTAGCTATTCTTCTGGCCTAGAGTTCTGCAGTCGTCCTCTCATTTCTACAGTATACATCCTGTACTTCGTAGTAAAGAAGCAGCATCGAACCTAATACCTAGCCTTTAGTAGGCATTTGTGAATGTTTGGTAAATGAGTAAGTGAGAATGCATATTTCTCACCTGCTTCAGATGGTAATGATATTCACGTCCACAGGCTCAATAAACCTATTCATTAAATTATTTTTTCTAAAATTTTCAAGTTTAATAAAGATTAATTCATTAAATAAAATCTGGTATAGGAGTACCTTAATCATATACTATGAAGCAAATTTGAAATTACTTCAGAAGCATTATTCTTTTTGTCTCTACTTCAATTATAAAAATGCTTTTAAATTAAACCTTTTCTTAGCTTTAACATAAGTGATTCATTGGGTCTAATCAAATGATTTCAGCACATGGTCTGTGAAATTCCATTTGTGCAGCTTAGCAGAAACTATGGCAACAGGACTGAAAAATTGTGTTTTCACTGATTGTTTTCATCTGTAAGAGTGGGAAGTTCCAAGTTAAACATTTTATAACTCAGAATAATGATCATAGATAATATGCATTACAAATTATATTTGGTAATATAATTATCTAGAAATCCAGATTATGAAACTATTTATCAGTCATAGATTCATGGCTGAAACATGCCAAGAACAACATGCCAAGGGTTAACAATAAGTTATCATTGAGTGTTGGGGTTATGGGAGGTTTTCAAGGTTTAATTCAGGCCTATCTATATTATCTTTTTTGTTAAACAACTTGGATTGTTTATAAATCAATTTAAAAACAGTAACAAAGTTATTTAAATCTAGGGAAAAACTCGATTATCTTTTTAGCTTAAATTTACTTTTTTAAAGTTAGACTGATCAGTACCTCACACCATCAGGATGGCTACCATCAAAAAAAAAAAAAAAAAAGAAAAGAACAGTGTTGGCAAAGATGAAGAGTAACTGGAACCCTTTGCACTGTTGATAGGAATGTAAAAATGATAAATATAGCCTCTACGATAAACAGTGTGGAAGTTCTTAAAAAATTAAAAATGGAATGACCATTTGAGCCAACAATTATACTTACAGTAAGATTTCAGTTCCCATAAGAATTAAGGTATTTGTACACCCATGTATGTAACAGTGTTATTCATAATTGTTAGTATGGAAGCAACCCACGTGTCCCTTGACAGATGAATGGATAAGCAAAATGGCATATACAGACAGTGGAATATTATTCAGCTTTATAAAGGAAGATAATTCTGACATGTGCTTCAACATGAATGAAACTTAAGGATATTATCCTGTGCAGTAAGCCAGCAATAAAACTGTATGATTCCTCTTCAGTGAGATACTTCACGGTAGTCAGAAATCATGGAGACGCAAAGTGGAGATTGGTGCCAGGGATTGAGCAGGGAGGAACAGGAAGTTGCTGTTCAATGGATAAAGTTTTAGTTTTACAGGATGAAAAGAGTTAGAGATGGCTGGTGGTGATGGTTGCACTTTATGATTGAATTTAATAACAGTGATTACTATGTTCAATTTTTACATATTTTACTACAGTAAAAGTTGAAAAATTGTATCAGCCATATTTTGTCAGAGTGCATGTAGACAGATTATTATTTATGTGATAAATACAGGAGGGACTGAAGTTTAATCTTCATGTAACAAATTAATTATTTTTTATCTGTTGTATGATATTCTCCTTTAAGGACTGTTAATAGTTCAACATGTCTTTAAAGGGAATCATTTTAATAGTGAAATGCATTTGAATTTTGACATAAAAAAACAGTTGATTTCTTATGAGGGGAGTAAATTCAATTTTAAAAGTGATCATCTGGGGTTGGGGATTTAGCTCAGTGGCAGAGCGCTTGCCTAGCACACGCAAGGCCCCGAGTTCGGTCCTCATGTCAGTGTTGAAAAAAAGAAAAAAAGTGATCATCTAATGGGGCTGGAGAGGTGGCTCAGTGTTTGCCTGGCATGTGTAAGGTCCTAGGTTCAATCCCCAGTAACGTATACAGAAATAATAAAGGAAAAACAAAAACCAGATGAAAAGAATTAACTCTCCTTAAAAAAAATCAACTAACTAAGGAATATGCATTATAGGAAAATAACACTAATCAAAGAGTAGAAGAATTTTCAGTGGGCTGGTTCCTAAAATTTACCTCCTTTCCTCCGTTTCTTCTTTTCTTCCTTTTCTCCCTTCATTTCCTTCCCTGACTCTCCAGGCAAGTACTCTAGCACTGGGCTGCATTCCCAGCTTCAATATTTTAATAAGAAGAAAAATCGGTTAGAATTGCTTTGTGAAAGCATAAAAACTTGTCCGTACCTTTCTTTTCTAAACAATTAAAGTCAATAGTTCGTTAATATAAAATATGATAAAAGCTTCTGACAACAGAAGACTAAGCTGATTAATAATAGTGATAGGCGTAAAGTAGACCTTAAAAAGATCTTTGGTATTGTTTTGGTCCAAGTTATTAATACTTAGCAGCTCGTATGATGTGGCTGTCCGAGTAGATGCTGCCTGTAAGTAGTGGTACGGTCCCACTGCTGCGTACCTGGCTAGCTCCAGTGTTCTGTGTTTGAAGTTTATTGATATTTTTTTTTATTTTCTGCTTTTGTGAGGGCTTTCCATGTGGGAAGGAATTAATCCTTTTAGTTAGGATTTAGAGGCTGATGGTGAGGTTTAGGGCCTTTATGGTGTTATAGCGAGAAATCAAGAAATGCAGAAACCCTCCCTGCCAGTCTACCCTGTCCCCTCAGGAGCCACAAGGGGTTTGTCTGCAATGAATGGAGAGCCAGTGGAATCAGAGTGCCACCTTGGAAGAGTTATGGGTGCTTCCAGCACACCAACATGAGACGCTTATTTTTAAAAGATGCATTGATTCTGGTTATGTAGGCTAAGACCTCAGTGAGGTTTCCTATGTCCCTACCAACTCAATTTAATCTGTTGTTTTTTTTTTTAAAGAGAGAGGACAGTGAGAGAGAGAATCAATTTTTATTTAGTTTTTCTGTGTGGCTTTTGTTGCTGTTAGTTGTGTACGTGGTGCAGGGATTCAAACTTGCATCCTCGTGCATGCCAGGCAAGCACTGGAACTGCTGAGCCACTGCTCTGGCCCCTCAATTTAATCTTTATTTTTTTTTTTAAACGACAGTGAGAGAGAGAAAAATCTATTTTTATTGAGTTTTTCACATGGCTTTTGTTGCTCCAACACTTAGCTGTGTATGTGGGTGCTGGGGTTTGAACCCGTGTGCTTGTGCATGCTGGACAAGCACCGTAACTGCCAAGCCACCACTCCAGCCCCTCAATTTAATCTTAATCTTGAGACCAGCATGTTCAGACATGTGGCTTAGAAGGTTAGAAGGGAAAACAAGCTAGTGAGTGAACTCCAGGTATCTTACTTGAGGCTTCTATAGCAAAAATACCACAGACTGAGTAGTGTGAACAACAGTTTATTTCTCATACTTCTAGAGGCTGGGGAATCCAAGGTCAAGGTGCTGGCAGCTAGTCTCTGGTGAAGCCTGCTTCCTGGTTTGTAGGTGTCTTCATGTGGTGGAAAGCAGAGAGAGAACAGAAGCATGCTCTCTCCTGTCTCAGAATTATTTATTTATTTATTTATTTTTTAGTAGACAAGTGTTATTATAGAAAGCACAGAAAGTAAAGCACAGGGAAAAGAGCAGACTTGCCCCAGAGTGGGGGAAGGGGACAGAGCCCCTCAGAATTTTTATAAGGGCACTAACCCATCATGAGGCCTCCACTCTCATAACTTAGTTACCTCCCAAAGGCTCCATTTCCAAATACCATGTCGGAGATTAGGATTTCAGCATAATGAATTTTGGGGGAGGGGACACAAATATTAAAACCCCAGCACCACATACACAACTAGTGTCAGAAAAATAAAAACCAGATGAATAAAACAAAATCTTTTCTCTCTTAAAGACAAACAAACAAGGCTGGAGCGGTGGCTCAGCGGTTTCAGCGCTTGCCTGGCATGTGTGAGTATGTGGGTTCAAACCCCAGCACCACATGCACAACGAAGTCTCAGAGCAATGAAAGCCACATGAGAAACTAAATAAAAATTGATATTCTCTCTCTCTCTCCACCCCCCCTCTGTCTTTAAAAAACAAAAACAACAACAAAAAACTAAACAAACACATAGGACCAGCTCCCAAGACAACCGGTAAACGTGCTTAGCTAACTCCTAGACACATGGAAGGGAGACGTGCAAGAGAATGGCCAGTCTGACCCCAGCAGTCAAGCCATGAGGGAAACTTGAGGCAAAACACCAAATACCCTTTGTGGAGGCCTAGCTTTAGCACAGTGACTGTACCTACTACTAACTGCCCATTCAGGGTTTTGGACTCCTGAATGGTTAGATTATTAACTCTCTTATCTTTGGGCAAAACTAGAAAGGGAGTGAGGCAGAGGCATACCTGGCATAGGAAAAGAGCAAAAGTTCTTTTTCTCCTGCAGCCACAGTAAAATGCCATCTCTGAGGGCCACTTAATTATTTCTTAATAGTACAGCCCTGTTTTTGGTAGCTTGATCCCAGGCACACAGTCTGATGGACCTATTTCAAACTTAACTAAGACATGTAAATGACTCTGAAATGCAGAAGACTTTTCTGCAATTGGTGATAATTATGTCACCTCTAGGGTGAAATAAAATGTGTAAATATTTTATGACTTGTTCTAATAAATGTTAGCATTGTTGCTGGGAAGTTTGAGCTCTTGTTATTAGGTTAAAAATTTAATTGAGAAATGTAGTTTATTTTTAGCTTTCATCTTTAAAGGCTTTAATTGTAAGGACAAAATAATAGCATGGAAATGAGAACTATTTAGACACCTAGATTCACATGCTTGAAAATGTGTTTTACTTTTGCCTCTTTCTGGTGCCAAGTATGGAACCTAGATAGGGCTTTTCACACGCTAATAAGCACATGCCCCACCACTGTGTTATAACCCTGATTCCATTTGCTTTTATGTGTTTTGTCATTAACACAATGAAAAAATATTTATAATTAAATATTCCCCTGTCCCTAAATACAATTGAGCTTCCTGTTGATTTGCTCCCATCTGTGTGGTCACTTTGCCTAGTGGATACAATGTAAAAGAAAGAATCATGGGCTGGAGCGGTGGCTCAGTGGTTACGGTGCTTGCCTGGCATGCGCAAGTACGCGAGTTCAAACCCCAGTACCACGTACCCAACAAAGTGTCCAAGAAATAAAAGTCACATGAAAAACTAAATAAAATTGCTTCTCTCTTTCTCCCTCTCTAGCTGTCCCCTCTTTCTTAAAAGAAAAAAAGAAAAAAAGAATCATATGGATAGTAAGTTCAAGATCTCTGAGATGGGCTTTATCATATCACTATTTTTATTTGATTTTACACCTTTAGATTAAACTGTGCAGGTAGTGATTGAAGTAGAAATTATTATTGTAATGTTGACTGCAAGAAGACTTTTGCTTCTTGTAATGTCAGAATAAAACCCACTACTGGAAGATGTCTTTTGAGAAAACAAATATAAAAACTTCAGCTTAATGTAAAAAGTGACTGAAGTCATTTGAGAATAAACAGAAGCCGGCAGCTCTGGTGTGGAGGGAACTTTAAATAAGTAACTTTGCTTTTTTGCTGATTTTTAGCATTAGGCTAAATACGTTCCACACTTGGGGGCTGTGGTTTTTCAAAATAGTAGTCTTTCTGGCCAAGGAAGCTAGGAAACTGAAACCAGGTAACCCTAACAACTGAGAATAGAAGAATCCCTAAGGGGGAAGTGAAGGAGGAAGATATCCTCAAATTTTGTGCACCACATCTCTGACTAACCTTTGAACCAAGCTTGAATATAGCAAACGCCAAATAACTCAGCTAAAGGTGAGGAATCTCAACTGGGACTGGAGCTGCCTCCCAAGAAACAGAGTTTTCAATTCAGGTCAAGCCAAAATATTTGTCTACTTAAATAAAAGAAGTAACACTCCTTGGAGAAAAATAATGTGAGCTCTTCACAGTGTGAGAAATAGAATGTCTGATGGTCCATTTTCGGAACGCAGTCTTAGGTTTGCATATAAAAGGGAGCCATCTTCGTTTGAGATCAAATGGGTGGAGATGGAAAGAATTATGCAAAGTGAAGTATCCCAGTCTCACAGACTCTAGGGCAGAATGGTTTCTCTCATCTGTGGAAGCTAGAATACATCCGGAAGCAGTATGTTAGACGGCTAAGCTAATAATAACTTCAAATTGTATGATTCTTATCGCAACAGGGAGATGACTCCCTAGTATACTTGGAGGCGTAAGCTGGGGGACAGGGTAGGGGGAGGGCTTAGGAAAATTACCTAGGAGATTGGAGGATGCGAATATAGGGAAATCATCTCAGAAGGTGATCTCTGATCTCCAGGAGATATCCATTTAACTCAGGGGTTCTTCTGGGGGAAACAGCAACATGGGGAACCCAAGCTGGGCATCCATGACATGGTATTAGCCCTGGATAACTAAGTATATATACATTTGTTCTTGAATGTTTGATAATGTTTTCCCCTCAATTGTAACCCTATATCATCTAATTAAAAAAAAAAAGGAGCCATCTTAGGTCAGAAATCACATGGTCAGAGATAATCTGTTTTTAAATTCCTTTTCAGATGTCCCATTATACCCACAGCTCTTTTCTGTACCCACCCCAATTTTACGTTAGCCAGTTGTGCCGATTGTACCCCTGAGCTCCTGCAATTAGAGTGAGGGCAGGATTGCATCAGGTTGGTGATATAAGCAGGCGGACTGCCTACCCAGGTGTGCTTGCTCATGGGCCCCCTCTGCGAGCGCACCTTCTGCAGATGTAAAGTCTGTCCTGCTCACCCACTTCCAGGCATGTTTGATTTTCTTATGGCCACTCAGAATTTTCAATAATTTTATTTCTAACAATTTGGTGCCCAACATGGGGCTTTGTACATCATCTGGGGGGTCATAGGAATCACCTCCTCATTATATGAGATGTGTCTCATGGCCTTGGTGTGGTGATGTCAGAGTGGGGAAGGGAACTGTGAGCTCTCAGAACGACAAAGGACCCAAGATCTGAAGTGGATCAGAAGTGGACCAGCAATACAGAGTGAGGGCCCAAGCAAAGACTGCAGGGACCAGATAACTTCCTGTGTGAAAAATGATAGGAAAATCTTGGGTTTGAGAGAAAATTACTTCCTTGGTGGTTGGGACATCCCAGAGGTTGTGCGCGTGTGCCTGAGATGTGTCTGGGACATGAAGTAAGTATGAAAAGTCCCAATCCACAGTGCTGGTAGCCCAGGAGGGGACCTGACTGGAAACTGAGGAAGTGGATGGGGGAGGGATGTAGGAAATCCATTCAAGAGGGAATCTACAGGGCTGGAGCGGTGGCTCAGCAGTTATGGTGCCTGCCTGGCATGGGTGAGTATGCAAGTTCAAACCCCAGCACCACGTACACAATGAAGTCTCAGAACAATGAAAGCTGCATGAAAAACTAAATAAAAAATGTTTCTCTCTCTCTCTCTCTCTCTCTCACTGTCCTTCTCTCTTAAAAAAAAAAAGGCGGGGGGAATCTATAAGCGACATCTTTTGAGGCTCAGGAACACAAGACGATACCTGGGGTCAGGATGGGATGGGAAATAATTCTACTCTAGAGAAAGGGATGCCAGCAGGGGAGAAGACCAAAATTCCTCAGATAGACCTCTGGGCTATCTGGAAAGATAATCCTAGGGGAAAAAAATGAAAGAAAACCAAAGATAAGAAGATTGTGTTGTTTCGTTTGGATTCAGGAGCCTATCCTAGAGCTGTCAGTTTTCTCTGTTGTTCACTGTGTCACACAGAAGACATCTGTGACAGATTATTTTGGCTTCTGAAATTCTAAATCTGGCACAGGGCTCATTTCTCTAAGCCCTAAGTTTTAACTGAAACTCTTAAATTCTGAGGGCCCATCTTATTCTTGGCTTGTCTTACCTCACTCCCTTTTCTTTCTTTCTTTTTTTTTAAGGAAATGGGGATAGTGATAGAGAAAGAAAAAAGCAATTTTTTTTTTTTTTTTTAGTTTTCCATGTGACCTTCATTCCTCGGACACTCTGTTGTGTACGTGGTGCTGGGGTTCAAACTCGTGTACTCACGAATGCTGGGCAAGTGCTGTAACCGCTGAGCCACCGCTCCAGCCCCCCTCACTCCCTTTTCTAAACCATCTCTGCACAGTAACACATTCTATGCACCAGCTAGATCTAGGGGCCATATTCTGGGAAACAATACTTGTAAGAGATGATGCAAAGGCTGGACCCTGTCTGGAGTCTTGATTTATGTGTAGCTTTAAGAGATGAATTTTTTTAAAGGCCCTCAGGAAACAGTCCTAAAGTCGAAATCCCTTCATCCTTGAGTCAATGAGCCAAGGACAGGCAACTCAGCCTAGGGTGGAACATAATTAATCTCGCTTCCTTTCAATTAGTGGGGGGAAGGAGAAAATCAATTTTAAAATAAGCTGCAATCGGCAGAACAATGACACAAACAGCTCGACTTTTCACATTAAATCCTGTTGCTTTGCTCTGTCTGTACCCTGTGTCCATAGATTTCATTGCTTGAATTCACCTGGGAATGGATGGAAGGGTGAGTAATATGGACAAAGGAGCTCTCATTTCTCTTCTCTGTGCTCTTCCTTAATGGACAAACTGCCTTTAAATACCAGGCACCTGTCAGCCAGTTAAATACTAGCATGGCTGCCAATCTTAAGACTCAGGTAATGGCTTTCAGGGCAGGTGGGGCCAATTCTGTTTCAACCACATGTTAGGAATGTTGGTCCTAATTGGCTATATATATTTTTTTTCTTTTTTTTCCCTGTGGGAGAGAGCTGGTACATGGAATAGGAAAGGCTTCAGACAACCGAAGGCAGATGGCAGAGTTACTTCCTGGTCCTGCATGAAGGTCTCAGGTCCTGAGTCTGACCCCGACCATCTGTCTCTGATTCTGACTGACTTGGCCTGATGGGTTCCTGGAGGGGAACCCTTACTCAATGAATCATGGATCCTGAGGTCTTTGGGAAAAAGGTGACCCATTAAATCCCCAGAGTGTAAGCTGAGCAGTTTCTCTCTCTATGCTTTTATCCCTGGTATCTACCTCTTAACCCATTATGAGAGATTCTCAGGATAGTTTCCCAAGGTTTAAAATTAGACTGCCTTCTCTACACTCTTACAAGATACATTTTCTCCTGTATTCTCCCTCATCTGGCAGGCAAAGACCTTAGAAATTCTGTCTCATGTAAAAAAATAAACTACCCCTTATCTCTTCTAATTCAGGAAGCCAAATTATTTATTTTTTTTTCTGGTGAGGATAACACCCAGAAATCATGGTCCTGTGAATATGGAGACTCAAAGGGACAAAGGGGAACATTTAAGAAACTACATGAAGAAGTGCTTAAACCAGTTTAAGACTGGAGGGGAGGGCCGGAGTGGTGGCTCAGTGATTATTGTACTTACTTGGCATGTGTGTGGACCTGGGTTGGAATGCCAGCATCACATACACAGCTAAGTGTTGGAGCAACAAAAACCTGATGAAAAACTAAAAACAAACAAACAAAAATATTGATTCTCTCTTTCTCTCACAAACTGCCCCTCTCTTTAAGAAAAAAAAAAGGGAAAAGGTGTCACTTTTAAATCTGCTGTAGGAGAAAAAGACTTTTTTCTTGTTTCCTCCCTCAGGTTAGGTAGATGAGAGATAGATGGAGGGGATCTGGAGAGGCTGGCTGAACTAGGTTCCAGGATCTTCTAGGGACACTTGGGAGGGTTCACATACTGCCTTGGGACAATGCAGGCATTGGCCCAGGCACAGGGGTCAGCTCCATAAGGGCTGGTGGACCCAGAAGCAGAGGGGACACCCTACTTCCTACGGTTTTTACTCTTCTCTCCAGTTGGGCAAATGGAAGGAAAATGAAAAGATCCCATATATATAAGTCTTCTTTACTTTGAGAACTTTTTTCCAGAGGATTTCAAGGGCTCTCACATTCTTTCAATTCTGGACTAAATTTAAAATGATCTGAGCGTGCACTCTGGTCTGATAGAGCTGCGTAAGTGCTCCTTTACTAGTGTACTTATGGCTTGGCCGTATCATTTTTTTTTAACTTCTGTATTTTTTTGAGCTTGTGGTTTGTGTGGTGAATTCACTTTGATTTCTTTATGCTTTATCTTTGTTTCCTATTGGTTTTTATGTATTCTGTGTATTGTATGTTGTGTTTACATATGTGTTTTGTCTATATACGTAAGATTGCATGGTACCAAAATTGAAAAATGTTTTATTTAAATTGGCTAAACAGACAAGAATAAAGATGCTTTCATAATTACTAACCCACATGTTTTTCTAGGTGACAATGTATTGAAAGCTCTACCTTCTTCCTGGCACCCAGGAGAATCGGGGAGTTAATTCCAGTTTTAATATAAATGGGATTAATCTCAAAAAGTTCTATTGGTTATAATCAGCAGTCAGTAAGTTATTCAGAGGTTTACTTTTCTAAGGTTAACCTTTAATATGCTAATTTTCTATGTTTAGAAACAACAAAGGCTTCTTAGAACATTGATCTGTTATCTATCAAGATAATTTTTTTGTCTGAAGATTTATTAGAGAAATAAGTCTCAAAGGGATTAGGGTTTGTGAGGTTTTATTACTTAGGGAAACTAAGTCTCAAACGGATTAGCATCTGTACCTGTTTTCAAGTCTTTTAAATAATTACTTTATAACTGCTTAAATAAAAAACTTATTTTAGGCTATAGCAACATTAGTGACAGTCTAAATATATGTAAACATCTAAGAAATATCTGTATGAGCCTTGTTTTAGTTTTATGTAAAAGTATGTAAAATGAAAGTTTATGTAGGTTTATTCGCAAGATATCCAATAGGTGCTCTCTTTTATGCATTGTATCATTAACTCTGTTTCCTGAATGTATAAGATATTTAAGGCTCTCCTTGGAAGTTTGCTAGTACTGCTAATACATGCAGACCTGTGATTATTGTTATTGTATACTATGGATTCTAAATTTTTCTTCAAAGGCTAAACTTAGATAATATAAGGATATCAGTGTAATTGTGATGGTTTGCTGGCTTCTTTGTATATTAGGTGTGTTCATGTCCTCCAGGTATAAAAATCTTTTGAGGTGTCAAACTTAGGAGAGCACTTTGCTAAGTTGATGTTTCCAAACTAAAATTGTCTACAGCAATAATCTCTTTTCAGATTTGTGTAGAAACAATAAATTTGGTTGGGGAATCTCTTTATGTCATTTGTTTTGTGATTAGATATACCATTATAACTTATAATAAGGAGAATCTGATTAGCTTGAAGGTTGAAAATGTGGAAATTTGTATAGGTTCAAATAATGTGCTATTTGTTAAGAGCCCCCACTTTACCTGAGATAAGTCTTTGTCTTTCACCCTACTTCATGATAGGATGATTCCAAACTAGGCTAAACGTGAGCTCAGTTAGTCATGTTGAAAGAACAGATTTTTGTTAAAAAGATTTCTGTGATCTCAAGATACCAGGAAATATAATACAAAATTAATTATTAGAGATACGTAAGATTGGGGCTGAAGCAGTGGCTTGGCAGTTACGGGCGCTTCCTGGCACGTGTGAGTACATGGGTTCGAACCCCAGCACCATGTACACAACAAAGTGTTGGAGGAACAAAGTCACATGAAAAACTAAGTAAAATTGCTTCTCTCTCTCACTGTCCCTCTTAAAAAATGTGTAAGATTGAAAGGAAGTTTTAAAAGAAAGTAAAATTTTGAAAGGGTCTCATGTGACTGAGCTTTACAGATCTTTATGGAGGCAAAATAGACACCAAAATCATATTAATGTTATTATAGAAGTTATGTCTTTTGGTTCAAAGCAAGGCGGAAAAACAGGAAAATCAGATAAATAAAACCAATGAAAAGGAACTTAAGTGGAATTTGGGGAAATGAAAATATTTCATAAAATAAAAAATCCACTGAATGGATTCAGCAGCTGAATAAAAATGCAGAAGAAATAGTAAGTGAGCTTGAAGGAAAGTATAAAGGGAATGAATTAGAAAAAATATTTGAAAAATTAAGGCAGAATTTCCCAAATTTGATGAAGAAGAGAAATTTACAAATAAGAGATACTCAAAGGATACCAGACAGAATGAATCCAAAGAGATCTTCATTGAGATACACTATTGTGAAGCTGTTGAAAGCCAAAGAGAAAGAGCAGAGAGAATGGCACATTTCAAAAGAGGAGTCCGCTTCATGACTGACTCCACCTCACACCATGGAGGCCGAAAGAAGGCAGAAGAACAAGTTTAAAGTCCTAGAAGAAAAGAGAAAAGCCTGTTGATCCAAAGTTCTCTATCAAAGAATGTCCCTCAAGAACAAAGGCAAAGCACAATTTACAACAGCTAGATCATGGAAGCAACCCAGATGCCCTTCACTGGATGAGTAGACCCCAAAACTATCTGATAGACACACACACACACACACACACACACACACACGATGGGGTTCTACTCAGCTGTTAAAAAATAATGAAATCATGGCTTTTGTGGGTAAATGGATAGAAATGGGAAAAATCATGCTGAGTGAAATAAGCCAAACCCAGAGACTTAAAGGTCGAATGTTTTCTCCCATATGTGGAAGCAAGAGTAAAACCAAGGATAGGGTGAAAGTCAAGTTTGTTTATTAGACCCACCTAATTTGAAGTAACACATGATCTGGGGGAAGTCTGGTTGTGAAGTAGGGGAGAATGGGGGGAGGAGGGAGGAAAGGGAAGGAAAAGGGGGATTATTAATACTGTACAGTATACTGTAGTCCCCTTAGAAGCTAAATAATACCCATGCAGACATTTAAAACTAGAAAATTTAAAAAATTAATATATATGTATAGAGACATTTATATCTGTGATGGGAGAATTACAGTGGAGAGAAGAGATCAGGGAGTGGGGGAGATCCTGGGTAAGGATTGGGTTTGGTTACATTGTTATTACATATGTATGTGCATATGAATGTATAACAACGAAACCCTTCAATATGTAAGATTATGTTGAGCTAATAAAACAGCAAAGGTGATTCTGAAATTAGTTGCAATGATAGCACAATCTTGTGACTATATTAAAAACCACTTGTACACTTTAAAAAGGTGAATTTTATGGCATATGAATTATGTATCAGTAAAAATTCTAATGAAGGTAAATAAAGACTTTCAGATAAAAGAAATATTAGGGAACTTATTTCCTAGACCACAGGAAATGTCAAAGGAAGTTCTTCAAGGTTAGGGGAAGCGATAACAGATAAAATTTTGGATCCCAAAGAATGATCATCAAATATGGCAAATATGTGAGCATATGCAAGAGTTTCTCTCTGCCCTTTTCTTCTTAATTTTTTTTGCAAAACATATCATATAAGCAAAACTTACTGTAGATGTTATAAGCCCAAAGCAATATGTCGCAGCTAATAATACCATAAACAATGGTTGTACCCCTGACTTTCACCAGTTAGAACTTTCCACTGAAAATGGATAAAAAATTTAAATGTAAGAATGAAAATCATGAAGCTACTAGAAGAAAGCGTAGGAGAAACATCTCAGGACATTGGCTTGGGCAAAGATTTTTCGGGTATATCCCTAGATGTGCAGGTAACAACAGAAAAGTTGACAGATGGAGTTGTATCAAACTAAAAAGCTTCTGTACAGCAAAGAGAATAATCAACAGAATGACGAGACAACCTGTAGAATGGGAGAAAATATTAGCAAACTATACATCTGACAAGGGATGAATTTCCAACACGTATATATGGAATTCAAACAGCTCAGTTGCTAAAATCATCACCATCATCATCTTGCCTCCCCAAACTTTTAATCTAAAAGTTCCTGGTTGAGTCTTAAGTTTCTTTTTATTTTTTTAAACAATTGTATTTATTTTTTCATGGGGCCTACATTGCTCCAAGACTTCACTGAGTGTGTGGTGCTGGGGTTTGAACTCATGTACTTGCACATACCAGGCAAGCACCATAACCGCTGAGCCATTGCTCCAGCCTAAGTCTTAAGTTTCTTAAAGTTGCAGTCAGTTCCAAAGCATTAGTTTATTATGACATACTACTGCTTATTAGCATGCATCAGACACTGTATGAATTTCATTAGTTTAAGCCTTATGGAGGCTGGAGTGATGGCTAAGCGGTTAGAGTGCTTGCCTGGCATGCACAAAGACCCTGATTCAAACCCCAGCAACGTGTACTTAGCTAAATGTCAGCGAAACAAAGACCAGATGAAAAATAAATAAAATTGATTCTTTCTTTCTCACTCGCTCCCTTTCTCTTTAAAAATAATTTTTAAGCCTTATCACAACCCTATGAGTTAGGTCTTACTTTATTTTCTGTCATTTTAATATAGACATTTAAAAATATACAGAGATTTTGAAAAAATTGTATGTTGAATACCCTTATTATCTGGATTCTGCAATTAACATTTTGTTACATTTGCTTTATTTCGTATCCATCCATCAATCCATCTTACTGTTTAAATGCTTTTCAAAGTAAATTGCAGACGTCAGTACACTTTGTTGGTGGGTATTTTTATTATCCCCATTTTATATTATTGGGAACTGAGACATGGAGAAGTAATTTGTTAAACCACACAGCTTTTAAGTGATAGCACTGGGACATGATTAAGTCTCGTGTGTGTGTGTGTGTGTGTGTGTGTGTGTGTGTGTGTGTGCGCCCGCGCGCGTGTGTGGTGCAGAGGATCAAACCCAGGGCCTTGCACATGCTAGGCAGTCATTCTACCACTGGGCTACACCCCTAACCCTGAATGAAGTCTCTTAACCATTTCCACAGAGTACCAGTTCACATATTTATAGATATCACCATAAATAGTACTTTTATGGTTAAATAAGTTGACAAATGCATTATGTTGGTCTTAAAGATGTGTAGTACCGGACCTATGTGATTTAGCAGTAAAGAAAGCATTTAACTTTGTTAAAGCCAACAGTTTCCAAATTCATTCCGCCATAGTGCTCTGTTCCCGTATACCTGCACCAAACATAACACCTATTGGCTTCTCATTGAATAGGAACAGAATTCAATGGAATGTACTGTGGAAAGTGCTCATCATGAGAGAGCCCTATTTATTTTGTTGAGGATAGAAGCATTTTTGAAGAGTTTATATTTTTAAGCATAGTCCTAGAATTTTAGAGCTCATAGGATCAGTGCTTTCTTTTTAGGGTTGAGGGGACTGAGACACTGTGTGCAGGTGACTAATGTAGTCTGATTTGTGCCTATGTTCTCAGTGGCAGAAATGGAACTGGAACCCAACCTAGAGCTTAGGATAGCATTTGGACACTCAGTAAATATTTGCTGAATAAATAAATACATCTTGTAAATCTGTCAGATATTCTCTTTACCATATATGTATTAGGATTTGGATTTATTTTCAGATTGTATTGGTCAGTAGAGAGTGTATTAATACTTTATGTTAACCTTTGGTACGATTATCTAGTTAAATTGTTTTTAAAAAGTTTTATTGTTTTATTGTAATGTAAAACAAAGACAATTACACAAAACATAGCTATACCACATAACAAGTAACTAATAAGGTGATTCCTGCTTTAATCACCCAGGTCAAGAAACAGACCTTTGCTGGTACATCAGAATCCCTCATGAGCTCTGAATGTTGCTGAGTCCCTTAATTATTTCTCTCTCTTTCTCTTTCTAGCTAATTTAACAGGACATGCAGAGAAGGTGGGAATTGAAAATTTTGAGCTCCTGAAGGTCCTAGGAACTGGAGGTAAGTTCTAAGTTTAGTTTGTTTTTTTTTTAATGGAAGGAAGAAAGAGGGCTTGTTATTCCTATAGACACAGGATTGATAGCCCCAGTGCAGAAGTCAATGAGAAGTTTAGAAGCATCAGGAATCCAATAGAACAATATGAACAGATCACTCATAGAAGAAATAAACAGGCAAAATTTTTTTTAATTTTTTATTTTTGAACAACCATAAAACCATACAAGTTTTTAACAAAGTAATATAAAATGTGTATATAATCTGCATATTGCATTTACCCCCAGGAGTGCCCCCCCCCAATTACCCTCCCTTATCCCACCCTTCCCCTTCCCACAATATCTCTAAAAAAAGTATTAGGTTGTAAAACATTAT
>PVKS010018519.1:0-39964 GCA_004027875.1 Aplodontia rufa | reverse complement strand
AGACATATATGTGTGCATGTGCATGTATTTACCTTGAGATTTTTTTACACTATAATAAAGTAGTTCTTCTATGCTTAGTGGCAAGCTAATGTGGGATAGATATCCTTGTAATAAATTGCAGAATAGTGTTACTAATAGGACATGGTAAGAAATTAGAAATGTTTTTTTATAAATGGAATGGTAGGTTTCTATCAGTGGATTTTACATATTGGGATTATTTTAATGCCATTAAACATAAATTCTCTGCTTTGGGGTTGCCCAAAAGATAGATCATTTTTATCATGAGGTATTTTTGTACTCCTTTAGCTTATGGTTTAGATATGACATATCCTCCTAAAATTCATGTGAAGCAATGCAAAAATGTTTAGAGGTGAAATGATCAGATTAGGAGAGTTGGTACCTAATTCTCCACTAACATGGATTAACTGGGTGCTAACTGTAGGCAGGTAGGGTGTGGCTGGAGGAAGTAGGTTACTGGGGATGTGACTATGGGGTTTCTATTTTGTCTGGTGAGTCGAGCTTTCTCTCTCTCTCTGTTCCCTGGTTGTCATGTCTTGAGCTGCTTTCCTATGCCACACCTCTCCACCATGATGTTCTGCCTCTCCTCAAACACAGAGCTATGGAGCCACCTAACCATGGACTGAATCTCTGAAATCATGATCCAAAATGATGTTTTCCTCCTATAAGCTGTCCTTGTCAGGTATTTGGTCACAACAATAACAAGCTCACTAAAACATTCACACACAGCCCTCACCCCTAACTCAGCAAATCGGATGCTTCCTACATTTCATAATATGGAAACATAAAGTCATTTCAGATTATTTCTGTCTGTCCTTTCAGATCAGCTTTTAATCTAAAACTTAATGATTAAGTTTTATAAATATATTTATTTATTTATATATACAATCACATCTTAAATATAATAATAAATTTTAGTATAAGAATAAAAGAATATAGATTTTTCCTAGTGATTGTGTTCCTTTATTTACTGATTTATTTATTTATTGTATTCAGGGGTATTTTACCACTGAGCTATAACCCAGCCCATCTTGTTCTTCATTTTGACATAGGCCTGAAACATCTGACCCTCCTGCCTCAGCCTTCCAAGTCACTGGGATTGTAGGTGTATACCACCAAGCCTGGCTACTGTGTTTAATTCTAATACATGTTTATCTTCTTTAATCTTTATTTGTCTGACAATGACTTGCTGTTGTCCCCATCTTAGAGATACGATAAATAAAACTTGAACAGTGAAGTAACTTGCCTAATGTCACACTTCAGTCAGTGATAAACTTGGAGTTCAAATGCATATGACTCTAAAACCTTGTAATTAATAATTACTATGTACCACCTACCTTAAAGCATTTAAAAAATATTTAAGGAATTTTAATAAGAAAATTTCTATGTTAAATTCATTCTAAAAAGCACTTCTACTTAGAATTTTTGTATCCATGGTTTCTTAAAGTACAGCTTTCATTCAGAACTGACATTTTTTAGATAATATTAGCTTCTAACCAGCTTTTGCTCTTAATGTAAGACAATTGATATTATACTCTGCTGTCTTAACTTTTTAATAATTTTCTCAAAAATAGTTCCCATATCCTAGCAGTTTAAAAAATATTTTGATATGATATCACTTGTAAACATTTATAATGCACATTAGCATGTTTTATAAAATCAAGGGACCCTGCAATAAGAAAACATTCTATTTTGATTGCTCCAGTACTTCTAATTTATCTGTTTTCTTTTCAAACATTCACTGAAACTCAGTTAATATTTTCCTGGAGATGTAATACCAATCATTTATATTTGTTTAAGGATAAAATGAAGGACTAAAGAGAGGTCTACAATAATTTCTTCTGTAAAACATAATTTTCTAAAGCTGCATAATTCTACTTCCAATTAAATACACTAGATAGAAATAAAACTCTACAAAGTAGGTGTTCTTTAAAATATTTTTATTGAAAATCACAGAAATTTAAAAATAAGGAAATGAAACATACTAAAAACCACTCTGATTCTGCATATGAGGATTTTCCGTTTTTAGGATCTGCTTTAAATTTCTTAAAAATAAGTATAGTTCACTTATTTTCAAATGCCAGTGCATATAGCTTTTCTATTAAGACTTCATGTGATGAATGATTTATAGATACAAAAAGTCATTACTCCTCTTTTAAAATCAAATTTTCTCCTCCTTATCTAAAATGACATGGATGAGAGGTGTCCACCTGAGTGAAATTACCAAAGGCACTATATACCATAAGTGGAATAGATCTTATTAAACAAATCCATAAGGGTATTTTCCTCTGCACTTTCTTACTAGCTCCATCAACTCTCCCTGTTGCTTCCCCTTTCCTGCCCTTTCTCAAATCAATTCATTTCTATGCAAATGTTTGCATCTCTGTATGAAGGATATGTGATAAGAAATCAGACTTTTTCCATAGACAGCCTGCTTATTGAGTAATTCATCCATCATTTACTCAAACAGAAAATCTATGACTACCATCATTTATTCATTACCATGGTGTTTTCCCACCTGAGGCAAGGACACTATTTTAATTTTGCTTTAGAGCTCATGGGCACATTTCTGCTCTATTATGGTCAGCAGTCCCACTTTCCATGTAAGTTCCAGGGGTATTTTCCCTTCGGAGCATTCCTGATATTCTTTCTCAATAGAATGCCATTCATCTTCCATGTTCTCTGGTTTATCCAGCCCTAGCTGTTTTTGCGAAGGTGCAACCTCCTTCGTGGTTGCAAACCACTTTTATTCCACTAATCTGTACTTTAAAAATGAGCACTTAAATGTTTCACCTTTCTTTGTCTTGCAACCTCCTAGTAACAGATTTTCACAACCACTACTTCTAGTTTGCTCTCAGTTCTCAATGCATACTGCAATATGCTTAATACATAATAGAAGCCCATTAAAGATTTAATGACTTAGTATCAGGGATTATTAAGAGGGACAAATCACCATGGTTGTTGGTTAACTTAGTGAGAGGAAAATAAGGAAGACTTGTTAAGTCTGTGAAGTTAGATGCTATCTTTATACATTTTTGTCTTCAAAAAGTGTAAGAGTTTTCCATATCGTGACAATGAATTTTATGTGTCAACCTCAGTGAGTCATGGGGTGTTTAGACTGGACATTGTTTCTGAGTATATCTGTGTGTTTCTAAATGAGATTAGCATTGCAATCAGTGTTTTCACTAAAGTAGGTTGACCTTGTTAAGGTTGCTGTGCATTGTCCATTCCACTAGGGGCCTGAATTGGAAAAAAAGAAGGAAAGAGAAATTCATCTCTTTTTTTTTTCCACCTGTCAAATAAGAGACTCAAATGAAATACTAAAATATATTGCTTTTCAAACCCACAATTTTGTATCTTAGAAAAATGAGCTGTGTTTTTGGTTTGGTTCTAATTTTTGTTATTCCTTTGGTTTTTTATTTTTTATTTTTTTGCTTTGCATCTCAAATTCTACTATAGTTAATGCTGCTTTCAAATCAAATCAATTATTTTCCTTAGATGAATGATTTAACAATAGCACACAATTGATCCTGTGTAATACCTAGGTAGTAAAGCTTATCTACTTAAAAAAATCCACTTGCTTTTTGCCGTTGGAATTTATTTTCATAAGTTCTTAGTAGTTAATAAAAAACGTACATAACTTTGAATGCACTTACCTTTAATTAAAACATAACTTTGCAAAATGGTCACTACCTGATTCTTTTAATGTCTAAAACTGAGTAGGAGACATTTTGATTGAGTGATTAAATGACATATTTTAAAATAGGCTTTCTTTTATTTTCTGTATGCCCTCAGGCTATATCTACAATTAATTAATTCATACAATTAAGCATGTAAAATATTACTTATCCTTACTAGATATTGGATATAAATAAATGAATACAGGGGATATGGTTCCTCCCTTTAAGGAGATTGTAATTCTGTGGAGAAGATGTATAAATCGTAGCCAAAGAAAAAAAGAAAAGAATATATAAAAAGAAAAATATAAGGAACATCTATAACATAATTACAATTTATAGTAACTCAACTGAAAGGAGAGTGAGGTGCTGAAAAATTAAAAGGGCACCTCTTTTGAATTATAGTGTTTTTAGAAACTTATTTTAGGAGGTGATTTTAAAGCTAAGATTTAAAGGATGAAAATCACAAGGTAAAAGGCAGAACATTCAATATAAACGGGAAAAGAAAAATCAGAAAGGATCTAAATCAGGAAAAGAATTTTAATATGGGAGAAGTAAAGGGAGAAATGAACAGGATGGAGAAATTATGGGAGACCAAATTGTAAAGGGACAATAGAACAGGATAAGTACAATAAGGAGCCATTAAAGACTTCCAACTAGGGAGAGGACAACACTTCTTTAAATCTAAAAAAGTTAACATGCTGCTATATAGAAAGTATTAGAGGGGAGCAAGTATGATAACAAGAGGAACAGATAAGAAGAGATTATTGTGTCATATTGGAGGCAGATAAGAAGTCATTTAGAGGAGCTGGAGTGGTGGCTCAGCATTTACAGAGCTTGCCTGGCATGCATGAGGATTCTGGTTCAAACCCCAGCACCACGTACATAGCTCAGTGTCACAGCAACAAAAACCAGACGAAAACCTATGTAAAATTGATTCTGTTTCTTAAAAAAGAAAGAAAGAAAGAAAGAAAGAAAGTCAAACAGTGGGCATGTTAAATAAAATGAGTTGAAATATTTAGGTGATAAAACTGAAAAGATAAAAAGACTGGAAGAGAAAGAAGGATGATTTCTAGATTTTAGATTTGAAAAACTTGAGTTGGAAACAAAAGGGGTCTAGTTTTAGACATTGTGGTAATGTGAACCATTTACATTATAAATGACATAAATGCATCTTAAATTAGCTCATGTAAGAAGAGTAACATATTAGTTGAAGACTGTAGATGATTTCTGGTACTACTTGATATGAAGTTTTAAATGAGATGGACTGGTGTCTGTTTCCTTAATGCAGTCTTTTTATCTTCCTGAAGATTTTCTCCTTCTGATGGTGAAGGTCCTCAAAGACACCATTAACAATTAGGATCCATAAATCAAATTTCAAAAAAGAACCAATTAATTCCTTTATGTTCATCCATTTTTGTGTTGATATAACAAAATACTCAATACTGGTTAAAAAAGGTTTACTCAGCTGACAGTTTTGGAGGTTCAGGAACATGGCACTGACAAACTGCTCAACTCCTGTGAGGGTTTCTAGGAGATGTCACATGGCAAGACAGGAAGCAGGAGAGAAAGCTGAGATAGCTGAGCTTGCTTTATAAACAACTCATTCTCATGAGAACTGGTTCATCCCATGAAGCCAGCATTAATCTCTTCTGTGGATGGGCCCCCATATCTACTTACCTTGCTCTAAAAGGTTCCACCACTGCTCACTTTTTGCACAGTAAGAGACCAAGCTTTCAGCACATGAATCTTGGGAAGACATACTCAAAGCACATCCAAAACTAATCACACATCTAGTCCACCACTGCTACAGCACCCAGTTGAAATGTCCATCAGTGTTGTGAAGTAGGGCAATAGTTGCAAACTAAGGATATGCTGTTTCTTTCTTTCTTCATTTACATAATATCATCTTTCATCTTTATATCAGTTACATTTATACTTCTATATTTCCTTTGCTTACTGGTAAAATACTGGTATTTTTCCACCTCTACCCATTGAGTCTCCTGCTCATTGTGTTTTTCTGAGCCTGCAAATCTATTTTCACAATTCTAAATGTTTTCCTATTTAGTCAACAAATATTCATTGAATACTGCCAAGTACCAGTCATTATTCAAGGCATTATGAATAAAATTAGAAAAACATGTTCATTTGGAGCTATTTATCTGTCCATCCTCTATCTAGATTGTCAACTTATCTGCTTCAGGTTCCCTGCTCTCATATCTCTAGCCCAAAAGTGTTTCATAGAAGGTTCTAGCTGCGGAGCTCCATAAGATCATGTATTGCATATACCATATCCTGTTGTTCACTGCTTAAGTCTAAATATCAAAACAAAAATTGCCTTCTCCCATAAATACGTTCTTCATCATAATTTTCTTTCTCAGTATACAACCATCCATTCAGACACCAGAGGAATATTTTTTTCCTCCCTTTCATTTACCTTCAATTAATCACCAACATTTTAAATGCAAGTTAATTGTTAACTCACACCCCTATCATCTTCTACTTAGTTTATGCTATGGTCTTCAGACTGGCCTCCCTCATTCCAATTTCTTTTCCTTCAGGTTGTACTTTCATACCTCTACCAGAGGACTCCATGGGAAACAAAAATGTGATCTTTGCATTTCTCTCTACTTAATCTTTAGCTCATCATAATAATTCAGGCAATCTAGCACAACATAGATCACAATACTGTTAGTTGAACTTGACCTAGGCAATGCCGTTTTGAATCTTATTCTCCATTTTAGAACAAGATCCACCTATCCTTAAACCCCTGACCCACCTAATCCTAAACCCCAGACCCACCTAGGATACTCCACCATCATGCAAACAAACCCTAAACACTCCATCATAAGAAAAGACCCTTCCCTGACAACTCCCTAGCAATGCCCTAATCTTCTCCCTTAGTCCTCTAGCTCTACCCCAGTCTTTTAGTAGACGACCAGTCCCAGACTCTACTGGGGCTCCCCTCTGAAGGTTTTTCCCAGTAAACTTGTGTTACTCTTGAGCCTCTCTCTTCAATTCCTCCACTCCTTTCTTTCCTTGCACTGACCGCTACCTCCCCTCCACAATCTCATTTCTTCCCAGTTCTTCTCAAACATTTTATGCTCACCATTTTCTCTTGACATACCCTAGGCTTGAAACTTCCTACTTTTAAGTGATGTTTCTTTTTCAGGTAAATAACTTATGCTACAGAACAGATTCCTCCCAGGAGCCTTTCTTGTAACTTTGAGATTGGTTTACATAATTGTCCTTTGTGCACCCATTGGTTTGTTAATTTACTTACAGAGACCTGTGCTTGCTCTTCTGTTTGCTTGTACTTGACACACGTCCACATGTTTTTTCTCGATTGGATGTGTGAGGCATGAGAGGAAATAAACTATGTCTTACTTATCTTCCTGTCCCTAATATCTAATTTAGCACCTTACATAAAGATATTTATTAAGTGAGTAAAAAATTTCCATCTTTTATCAAGTTTAAATATTTTAAATAATTATTCATATACACATTATAATAATAAAACAATAATGTGTTGATGAATACCACCTTTAAATTTGCAAAATATTTTCATACTTACCATTTTTGATCCATAACACATTTAAGAAGTCATATTAGACTTTGATAATCCCAGTTTTAATAACAGTGAGGCTGAGATTCAGAGTGATTTACTCAAAGTCAAAGAACTAGTGTGGAATGAGAATTCTGGACAATTCCTTTTGATCCAGAAATACATAAAATTTTCCCTGTACACCACAGTATCTGCTCACTTATGTGGTGAGTCAGCCTCCTCAACCTCTTTTTCTGAAACTCACCATACACAGAGTTCGCAACTCATTTCCAGCTGCCTGAGTAATATAGCTCTCCTTGAATGTGCCACTCTACTTTAAAACCAACACATGTGAAATAAGATGTGTCTTTGCTCTGCAACCATGCCCTACAGCTCCCATATAAACTAATTTGCTCTCCAAAATCCAAACATTACCATTTCTATCAGTGCTATTTTTTCTTAGGGATTTGGAAATAAAAGTTACAGTTTCATCTAGCTATTCATCTCTTGAAAATATGTCTCTTTACTAATAAATTGTCATTATATATTGAAAATATGCCAGGCTATCATTCATCCTTTCAGAGATGAACTGAAAAAAGACATTTTAGGAAATTAAATGTGGCACACTGAAAGTAATACTTTCCCCTTGCATAATTACATTAGTCATAAAAATGTTTCTGTGACAACTGAAGCTGATAAAAGGTGTACAGTAGTAGACATCTGTAAGTCTAGCAACTTGGAGACTGAGCCAGCAGAATCCCAAGTTCAAGGCCAGTCTTGGCAATTCAGAGAGATCTTTCTCCAAATAAAATGGACCAGGGTGTAGCTTCATGACAGAGCACCCTTGGGTTCAATCCCCAGTAGTGCAAAAAGAAAAAAAAATGAGGGAAGGTGAAAATCTCTGAGAAAAAGATTACCTTTATTATTCCTTTAAGTGAAAAATGTTACTATTATTTATAATCTTGTTTTTATTTCAGTTAATTTTCTTTGATCAAGGATAGCAAAAATGCAGTATTATTTCTATTTATTATACATTTTTTCATACCTATCAGTCATTTAGCTGCAGAAATAGAACCAGGACAAAGGAGATTACCTTTTACAATCACCAAGTTTTAATAATGATAGTTGGCTCTTTCTGCTTTCTAACAATTTATTATCTTAATATCTACTTGAAAACAGTCACTAAATGAAAATGCAAGTGTTTCAATTCTATTGTCTATAAAAGACTAGAAAATTCAAAATATAAATTAAGTACTTAGTAAACCATGTCTAAAATATATTATGTAAGTGAAGCATCAACTATATTAATATATTATGTAAGTGAAGCATCAACTATATTAATAAACTTGTTTGTCTTAATCGGTCTTCACATTAGATTTTAGATATGAAATCAGAAAGCTGTTTCTATGGTCTAAAGAGAAAGCGAAGAAGAACTGCCAATGACTAGGTTTCGTATACACTGTGGTGTGTCATCAAGCGCCCATTCGTAGAAGACCTTGTTGCTCCATTTATCAATCAGTGACTTTAGTCAACAGCCCGTTCAGAGGCTGTCTGTGTTGCAGAGTGGCCTAAATCACACCCTTTCCTGGAATACCCATTCAATGACTGACTAAAGACAGTCCCATTTGAGACAACTCTGAAAGATCATTCTAGCTGCCCTATGTGACTGAGATTGCCTGAAACTTTATTTCTGCACCACAGCTCCACAGCTCCCTCTATTCAATCTTTCATCCTTCTCCTCCTTTCCACTGATGTCACCTCCTAATAAATATATTGCATGCTAAAATCTCTTAGAGTCAGCTTTCCACATCCTAACTGAACCTGAGCTTCAAGGAATCTGTGAATTCTCTTGAATTAAACTCAAGATTTTATTTCATAGCTATATGTGAATTTTCCTGGGAGAGGTTCTTTTCTAAGTAGGTATTAACATAAAAAAATTCAACTACCACTGTTCTAGTGTGTGGAAGACCATCTGTTTACTGAAAAAAAATGATGAAAACTATGAGTTTTAAAGTTTGAATTGATTCTAGCAAGTTCTTCACAACAGCTAATATATACATATAAACCGTTCAATGGCTAGCACATTATGAATGGACAAAAAATAAAACTAAATCAATGAATGTTTAAAAGGCAAAGAGCACCCTGCTGAGGAAAAAAGATAAATGACTGAACCATAAACCTTGAAAAAGAAATAACTACTCTTTGTGGCCTGGAGATGGTTTCAGGCCATCCTTTTCATTTTTATAATTTTTTAAAAGGACACATAAAAATATACCAAGGTGATGATACCCCCTGAAATTTTTTTAGAAGATTGTGATACACTTTTGAAATTGTGTGTATGATTTCTTGCCTAGAGGCCTGCTGAATCTTTTTTCAAATTCAGAAAGAAAGTCCCTCAGGATATTTCACAGTGTGAGGATACACGGCCTCCTTTCCTGACAGGTCATTATTGCATATCATGCTGGGATTGAGTGCAAGAGTGGAGAGTGGCTGCTCTCCCTGCCTTTTCTGTAAATGTATGTGGGATTCAAGCTTTGGAATCTTAAATGTCCATAAGATCTCAAAGGGTACTTGATGATTGATTTGCACTACAGGACAGGGTTGACAGAAGAATTGCAGTTTAGTTCAGCAGCATTGTACTCAGAGTCCTTGGTAAAAGTCACATTGCGTAAAGTTGACCACCATGCGGCTGCCACCACCCGCTGCAATTTTTTATGACTTGATGTTAGATAAGGTTTCTTTGTTCTTCTTTTAATTAAAAGCAAGTTCTTCAAAAGGGAAAGTTTAACTGCAAAGGGATGCATCTAGCAAGTTCTGACTAAAGAATATAAAGCAATATAGGATAGATGAAGCCATAGGGAGGCATATGCTGTGTGTCTAATTAGTCTACATCCTTCTAAGTGGAGATATATCACAGTAGAGAGTGTGCTTCCTTCCTTTAATGATGATATACTTTTCAATCATTAAAATATTAAAGTCCCAGAAAATGTTATATCTACCACACAATTCATGGTTTTGCTTTGTATAGTCAAGATGTCTCTGGGGAACAAGTATGCTTTTTAATTAAATTTATACTTTAACAACTTTTTCTGATAGGCCCATTTAAAAATAAAACTGAAAAACACATAAAATTTTTTTTAAAGAGAGAAGGACAGTGTGTGTGAGACAGAGAGACAGAGAGAATCAATTTTTGTTGAGTTTTTCACATGACCTTCATTGTTCTGACACTTAGTTGCATATGTGGATGCTGGGGTTTGAACCCCTGGAGTTGTGCATGCCGTACAAGCGCCATAACCATGGAGCCACCACTCCAGCCCACGTAAAAATATTTTTAAATGAGCAAAAATCACTTAGAACTCCACAATACGAAAAGTAAAATCTGGACCATGCTGAAAATCTATAACCAGACTTTCACGGAGTGCAAATCTACTAAAACCATTGCAAAATGTCAAAGAAAATTGCATTGGTGTGAAAAGTTAGCAATCATTACAGTTGACTAATTTTTCATATAATCACTTTCAGAGATACTGAAGTCTGAAATTTGTTTGCATGATAGAGATGAACATATAGGAGCAAAATAGCTGCATCAGAGAACTGACTTGAACCTACAGCACATGAGAGTCAGTTATTATAAATGACTATTAAGAGCTTTGATGTAAAATACGCACTCAATAGAAAATCAAACTCTTAATACTTCAGTCATACTAGAAGTTTATTAAGATTTTCTTTAGGCATTTTTTCATATACCAATAATTATTCTTGCCAGTCATGGTTAATTAAACTGGTCTATTAGGAGAAATAAGAGGTATCTGACTAAGTACCTGCCCAAAACCCTTCCACACTCCCAGATGCTTATGTGCTTTAATCCAAATAGTGAAGTGGATTTGTAGTGTTTTATGGTTAGTTTTGAACTGAGTTTGTAGTGGTTTTTTGGTTTTCTGTTTGTTTTGCTATATAATGTGCCTTAAAGGGTGTTTTTGGGTTGGGGATTTAGCTCAGTGGCACAGCGCTTGCCTAGCATGCACAAGGCCCTGAGTTTGGTCCTCAGCCCTAAAAAAAAAAAAAAAAAGTTAAAAAAGGGTATTTTTTCTTAAGCAGAAATAGATATTTAAAAGTTTACTTTGATATTTAAAATATGTAACTAATTAAATTTATAATTATAAAAATTGTTCATTTTTAAGCTTTTAAACTCAAATATAATTCTAATTATATGTCTAGCTCATTCTCAATTTATTTTAAGGAGATTTCAATTATTTCTGATCTGACATACAAGTTTAATCAAAACATTTAAACATTTTAAGCAATAGTTCAATATTTTAAAAAACACTTTCTAAATATTTTATAGTTATCTGACACGTTTCCCAAATACTAAATAAATCTTATATTTCTAATAAATTTATAGTTAAATTAAATTATAATTAAAATTTCTAATAAATTTATAAAATGAATATTTAAGATCACTTAAATATTCTTTTAAAGACTATTGAGTTTAATTAAAAAGTATGAGCCTAAAATGGTTACATAATTAGATACTTCAATTTTAAATTGTAGGAATTTAAAAACATAAATATAAAAATAACATATTTCACTCCATATGATTTGTTGGTCAATTCTCTTCAATGTAAGAGCTACCAACAGAAAAATTGCTCCTAATGTTCACTAAAATAATACTAACAGTGTTAGTTTGAACATTGTAAATTTTTCTATATTCATTTCTAAATATTTTTGAGTCTGAAAATGTTTTCCCATTTCTCCCCACTAAGGAAATGTTATATCATTCCTCAAATTTGGAGAGTTAACTTTCCAAATGTGACATATCTATAATTCAGCATGCAAGATGCATGTCCCTAGATTGATCTACATCTACTCACATCGCTCCACAGATTCCACTCATTTTGATGTCCTGACTGGATTTTACACTTTGTTAACTCTGGTGATAAGTAAATATGTTTGCTGCTGAAACATAAGCATTTTTAATTTGAATGGAAACTGCATTATATCATATACTTCCTAAAACTGTCCAAGTCTTTTAGATACTAAAAAGATATCTGGTTCAACTTGAGATATCTTGTGGTTCTCTGTTAGGTTCAATGCAATGAACTCCTCAGAAACCAACATTTCCCATGTCTGGTGTTGATGCTTCAGAAAGAGGTATAGTGGAAATGGTTGTGAGGTATCCTGGCTCAGAATATTCTGTGCTGCGTTCCTCTGCTGCCTGAATAGACTAAAAATTCAAGATGGGAGGCTTCTGTTAGGGAGAGGGACTCAAAGAGGAAATTAAAACAATCTTTTTTCTTCATCATTACTATATACCTTATTTAAACCAAACTACAATAATAAAGAGAAGAGACAGGTGGCAGCTACCCAAAATCTCTGTGGATCATAGATGTCAAGTAGCTGGGATCAGTCCTTGGACCCGCACCTCAGTCACAGTCAGTTGGGTAAATACAGAGAACGTAAGACACAAGACGTTTCGCAGTTTTTTGCTTTGCAATTCCACTTTAAACATGTATCTCACAACTTGACATTTTAAAGTACTACTCCACGTATTTGTGGCAATGTCTAAGAACACAATGGTCCCAACCCCCTGACTGAAGCAGACTTTGATCTGCATTCCAGAACATTTCAGTGGGATGCCAAATAAATCCTAACCCATACAAAAACTTCTTAAAAATAAAATTAATACAATGTTCTTCATGTTATATGAGGGGAAAGAAAGGGAAGTAGAAAAATAGGACATCAAAGAATACTTCAAATGTATAGTATCTTAAAGTCTTAGAAGTTTCATTTCCTTGCTCCAAGAGGGGTGGGAAATGCTTAACTGAAAGAGAAAAGAAAGGGACATCACAACACCCTACAGGAGGAAGAACACTATTCTGTCAGTGTTTAGATGCTTCCATATAACAAATACCACAGGGAGCAGAGCAAAATATCACCAGTATTGGCTGGATTTTTATTTCTATGATTATAAAAAAACATTCAGCTTCTTTGTGTGGACTGAACAGGTGTTAGCCTGTGGCTGCTGGTCTTCGGTGCCTGCACACCATTAAACACAACCTTTTGAACTAGGATTTGAGTTTGAACTGAGATTTGAAATTCTCAGCTCTGGGTGACTAATTTTAGGGATTTTTTATATGCTGCGTTATTATAATATGTCTCGTATGCAGCAGCAGAAATCACAAACTCAGGTGGTGCAGCTTTGGAATCCTTATGATCACGCCTCCTTACCATCTGCATCTTAAGGTACAGTACAGCACCTCACTTGCATAATGAATAGAGAAACAGCACTCACAAATAGTTCTTCCTCCCATTTTTCTTGAAACATTTAATCATTTTAAGCAACAGTGTATTGTTTATTCATCTTGCAAAATTGAAACACTTGGTTCTTTTGGCATATATTTTATATGTCCATTTTATCTAGTACAAAGAAATATTTCTCTTCTGTTAGGAAAAAAAAATCATTCATGCTCAGTGAGAAAGAGGAGCTGACCATCCACCACTTACGAAAGGGAAAACAGGACTCTGGGGTCTGGACCTCTTGAGAAGTAACAGAGGACTCAATGTAGGTCCTTTTAACAGAGGACCTACCTCTCAGTTTTATCCAACTATTTTCATCGTGGAATACAGAAACAGCATTGCCATAAACAGGTTTGTAATGTGAAGTTGTCTTATATTCAATTGTTAATTCAAATTTTTTTAAATTTCAGGATAAACCAAACACATCAGTAAGATTTATTCAGGCCCTCGGCAGCTAGTTTGCCATAGAGTGTCCTCTAATTTAATGTGCTCTCTGCTTCTAACAGGAGTCACCTCAGTGCCAGAAGGGCCCACCTGCCTATTTGAAAAATTCCATAATGAGCCTTCCTGTGAGCTGATATTTCAGCATCCATGTTAAAATTCAAATATACCTCCTCCCTAAGCTAACACAGTAAGTTATGTTATGGTAATATAAATAATCTTGCACCTTATTATCAATAATAGCAATGTCATTTCCTTCTTCTCCTATTGGCTAATTTTATTCTCCCCTCCTTCAGAGTCCAGATTGATTATTGTCTCCTCTGCAAAGGCCTTCTAACTTCATCATTCAGTCTTTTTCTTTCTCTCCATAAGCACAACAGTTTGTACAGTACCACAACTGTGACAAGTTGTCATCAAATTAAGAAGCCTGGGTCAGCCCCCTTGTTTAAGAAGATAGGAAACACGTGGGGCAGACCTAGATCCAACCCAGGTTCAGAGTCAAGTCAAGCCAGACTCTGGAAAGATGAGTTTACTCCAGCCACCCTCAGACACAGGCAGTATTGTACACTTCTTGGTGACTTGCACGCAGCAGTCTGTTAGCTGTAACTAACTGATGTGCCTGTTTAAAGTTCAAGAGTTCAGCACAGTGGTAAAAGGATCTTTCAAGAGTACTGTGTTTTGGGAGACTGGAACATAAAAGTCTAATTTTAAAAAGAAAGACCAAAGTACTTTCATCTTAATTATTTTCCCTGAAACTGCTCTGTGAGAAAAAATAACTACTCAATTTGAGTTGAGTGTGAACTGGGACTAAATCACAATTGAGTCCTAATTTGTTCCTGCTTGGTTATGAATGTTCTGCGCAGCTTTTTTAAAGTGTCTTGATGCATTCTTAAATTTCTTTTCATTTCTCTTTTCACTTTGCTTGTATTATGTTTTCATAAAATGTCTTTTCTACATAAGGAAATGGTGCTTTTGAGATATTCACAGAAGTATCAGAATCGGCCTGTACTGGATCATAGCTAAGGAACTTCATTCAAATTTCCAGGTCTACATTACGTAAATGAACTCTTAAAAAACTTATTATCTAAGTCCATGCTTTGTCTCAATTTCCTCACATGGAAAATTAGGCTAATATTATCTATTTCACTGACCGGATGCCAGGTACATAAAATGTGAAAATCCTAAAAGGACTAACCCAAAGTAGATAACAGTGACTATCGCTACCATTGTTATAATTAATATTATCACAGTATAAGAACATCGTATAATATTTACTCACATTTCAGAGTTAGAGTGAATAATTTTCTTTGGTAGAGGAGCAAAGTCACAGTCACCTAAACTCAAAGTATAGTTCACTGTTTGTATTTTTTTTTGCAGTCAAAACAGTAGGAAAGGGTAAGGATAATACTCAGTGGTAGAGTGCTTGCCTAGCATGCACAAGGCCCTGGGTTCCATATCCAGAAGCACAATTAAAAAAAAATAGGAAACTGTCATATTTCAAAACATTCCCTCCTCATCATGCACACACCCCAATACCACCACCACTTGCTCCTCATACCACTTAAATATTCCATGACATATTTTGGGTTATAAGTAAGAAATTTACTGTAAAATCTCTTGTTTTTCAGTCTTGTCTTCCAATGATTGTGTCTTGGTCAATGTCATGAATCTTATGTAACCCTCATGTTTATCTCATAGAACTGCCTGATCCCCATCAGATCTTGAGGTCCGCTTAGACATACTAGTTCTTATTAGGACTGAAAAATCTCCAACTAGCTAGCACTATGAACTTGCACTGAAATACTGACATGACTCCCAAAACAGCATGTTCCTTCTCTTGCCCTTTTAATAAAAATGTGCTCAAATGGAAAATTTTGCCTGAGGAAAAAAAAGCACAAATGTTGTTGAAGGTAGTAGGTTGCTGTTAATTTACACCTTGCAATCTATTTCTTTGCAAAATACCTCTAAGTAATTGGTTCATGAAATTTCTAGTTTTATACAAACTTACAATTTTAAAACATAATTTAAAGATTAAAACAATTTTGTATAAATTAAAACTTTAAACATGAAGAATTTCTTTAGTTGAGATAAAACAAGAATACAGTAATATTTAATATAAATTACGGAGATGTTTAACAGCAACACATATTGATAGCATTTTTTCTGTTATATTTATTAGCTGAATTTTTACTTAACTTTATTATAAGAACACTTGAGATTTAACCTTTTCAGATTTTTTTAAGTATATGATAGTGTTGTGGCTAATTATAGGGACTATGTTGTATAAGAGGTGTCTAGAATTTATTCATCTTGCAGAATTGAGACCTAATATGCCCACTGATTAGTAATTTCCTCCTCCCCCTAACCCCTGGAAACCACCATTCTACTCTGATTTTATGGGTTTGACTATTTTAAATATCTCATATAAATGAAATCACACTGTTACTGTCCTTCTGTGATGGTTTTATTCCACTTAGTATAATGTCTCCATTTATGTCCATATCATATACTATAGAATTTCCCATCTGTGTAGGGCTGAATTAAATATTCCATTGTATTATTGTATCATTAAGGATGTATACAGCATCTTTTCTAACCATCATTGACTGATGGAAATTTAGGTTGTGTCTACATCTTGACTATCTTGATTAGTGCTGCATTGAATATGAGAGTGCTAATATCTCTATAAGTTACAGATCTCAATTATTTTGGATACATGCCCAAAAGTAAAATTGCTATGTCATAAGGTAGCTCTTTAATTTTTCAAGTAATTTACATACTGATTTTTATAGTGACTACATGTTTTTACAATCCCTGAAAGATTGTGCAAGGGTTATAATTTCTCCATATACTAATATTTTCTGTTGGGTGTGAGGGTGTGTGTGTGTCATCTTCATCAGCAAGAACTGAAATCCCATTGTAGTTTTAATTTATATATCCCTGGTGATTAGTGACTTGAGCATTTTTCCATATTTTTTTGCTTATATATTTTCTCTGAAGAAACATTGACAAATTTTTCATCCATTGGTTTGTTAGTTATTTTGGATATTGATAGTCAAATATGATATTGATATATAGATAAATATATTGATATAGCATACAAATATATATTTCAATACAGTACATAAGTATATTAATATGACTTCATTACATATTTTGAAGGTTTACCTCTATCTGATATATTATTTGCAGATATATTCTCCCATCCTTAACCTTTCTTTTGATTGCTTCTTTTGCTGTGCAGTTCTTAAATATGATATAGTTGTCTATTTTCACTTTGTTGATTGTTTTTGGAGTCTTATCAAGTCATTGTCAAACTTAGTGTCAAAGTTTTTCATGGTTTTCTCTGAGGAGCTGCATACTTCTAAGTCATATGTCTAAATCTTTAATGCATTTTTAGTTGATTTTTGCATGTGGATTCATATTTTTTTCCTGCACTCTTTGTAGAATGGACTCTTCTTTCCTTATTGTATATTCTACTATTGTGTATGCATGGATGGACTTCTAGGCTATTTTGTTCACTGGTGTGTATTTATGTCTTTATGTCAGTATTGTATTGTTTAATTATTGTGATTTCATAATTTATATTCAAATCAGGTAGCACAATTTTACCAGATTTGCTCTTTATTCTCTCTTTTCTATTGGATATCCATTTTTTTTATGGTTACACATGAATGTTAGTATTTCTTTTTATAACTGTAAAAATGCTATTTGTGGGGATGGAGCAGTGGCTCAGTAGTTACTGAGCTTGCCTGGCATGCGTGAGGATGTTGGTTTAAACCCTAGCACCAAGTACACAATGAAGTGTCAGAGCAACAAAAGCCATGTGAAAAACTAAAATTGAGTCTTTTTCCCTATCTCACTGCCCTCTATTATAAAAAAAAAATGCTATTTGTATTTTGATGGATTGTGTTGCATCTGTAGAGCACTTTGGGTAGCAAAGATATTTTAGTAATATGGAGGCTTTCAATACATGAACATGCCTGTATTTTCATTTGTTTGTGTCTAATTTCTTTCATCTATATTTTGTAGTTAGTGTACACATTTTTAATTTCCTTAAGGTTATTCCTAATTATTTTATTATTTTTGGTGCAATTGTAAGTGGAATTATTTTCTCTAATTTCTTTTTCAGATAGTTCATGATTATTGTATAAAAAGCAACTGATTTTTATGTTAATTTTGTATTGCACAACATTATAAAATTAGTTTATTCATCCTAATGGTTTTTCAGTATAATCTTTAGGGTTTTCTTCATATAAAAATCATATCATCCGCAAACAGGCACAAATGTCTTTTATTTTGATATACTTCATTTCTTTTTCTTGCCATATTGCTCTGGTTTTCACTTCCTGCTCTAAGCTGAATACAGATGGCAAGAATAAGCATCCCAGTTTTGCTTTATTCCTGATCTCAGAGAGCTTCCTTTTTTTCACCATAGAGTACCATATTAGCCTTGGGATTTTCATACATAGCATTTTTTGGCAGATCATTTTAATAGGACACTTAGATAATATCTAGGACAAAGCTAAAATGTGAGGTTTTCCTAAATGACTTCTGATTGATACTCGTCTTTTAAATTCAATATTTTTAAAACAAAATTGAAATCAACCATTTTATAGATTTTTCTCCCCAAAAGGTAAAGCAAGATTTAAAAAAAATAAAAATAAAAAAGACAAAAGAGGGGCTGGAGCGTTGTCTCGATGGTTACAGCACTTGCCCAGCATGCACAAGTACACACATTCAAATCCCAGCACCCATGTACACAAGAGTCAGAGCAACGAAAGTCATGTGAAAAACTCCAAAAAAAATGATTCTATGTCTCTGTCTCTCACTGTCCTCTTTAAAACAAAAACAAACAAACAAAAAAGACAAAACAGGCTCCAGTCCCAACTTAACTAGAAAGGGAAAACAAAGACGTGCTGTTGAAAAACTTACACGTTATGAAGATACTAATAGATGAGCAGGTAGAAGATCAAGAAGCGTTCTTGAAATCATTCATTGCAACTCAGTACTATAATAGGTACAGATTCTTGCTAAAATATTTTAAGTAGCATTGTTTTGCTTTAAGATTTAATGACTGAATTAGGTTTCCATTGCTCAGAAAATTAAGCAGTTTAGAAAACACACTGCCAGTTTGCAGCAGCAATCACCTATAATCCCAGCAACTCATGCTCCTGAAGCAGGAGAATTGCAAATTGAAGGCTAGCCTCAGAAACTTAGCCAGACTTTCAGCAATGTAATGAGTCTATTTCAAAATAAAAAAATGAAGAGCACTAGAGATGCAGATTTGTAGCAAAGTACCCCTGGGTTCAATGCCCATTTAAACACACACACACACACACACACACACACACACACACACACACACATTTATAATCTCATCTCCATGGGTCAGAACCTGGGAAAATGTCAACTGGGTCTTCTGCTCAGGTTTTACCAAGATGCAATCCAGGTATAAGTAGGAACTGAATTTTCACCAGAGGCTCAACTACAAATCTTAGTTTTCCAAAGTATACATTATTATTAAAACACATTACTTTGTTTAAAGTTTTCAGCAATTAAAAATTCTTCTATAATGTAAAATATTATAACCCTCATCATTGTTGTTAATGAGAAAAGTCAATAAGCAATCATGCTCCAAAATCAACTAAGTTTGTAATTGTTTCTTTCTTTTATCATCTTGCTCCTCAGTCATTAAACTTTTGCCTCCACTTTGAAGTTTCGATCTCATTTCCTATTCTAGTTTCAAATTATTCAGGACTGAGTTTCCGCTACTTCTTGAGAAGTGATTCAACACCATAATAGACATCACAGTTAACGTTTTTTTCCCTTCTGTGTTATGGCTGATTTTCCCTTTACTCTGTCTCATCTCATTATTTCTCCAATTCTTTCTTCAATACCACATTGCAAACTTTTATCTAATTTTCAGTGGGCTGTCATCTGCTCATCTTTTTTTTTTTTCCTGTTGCTTATCAAGCAGTTCTTTCCCATACAAGCACTTTACTTTTGGAACTATGTGCCAGGTGTATGGTACTGACTTGCAATATTGCCAGATGAATCTTGTTTAATTTTCTTTTTAATCTTGTTTTAGATTTACAGAACATTACATGTTCAAAATGTGCTGAACAGCAGGAGTAAAACACTATCTTTTGAGAGAATGGAAAAGTATACATATAGCCTATTTTATTTATACATAAACGTAGTGCTGCTCTTCTACAGGTGGTTTTCTGCAGGTGATTACCATCAGGAAGGCACTAGAACATAATGTAAATTAGCACACACAGCACATCAGGACACATTTATGCTTTCAAATATACTTTAAATCACATTTCTAAACCTGGAGAAAATTATTCTTTTGAACATTGAGTACATTTTCTTCATTTTTCATTTGGAGGCTATTTTAGCCAATACTAGTGTCAAACAAGTTTATGCACATACATTTTGAATATTTTTAAAATGTTTAGCTCAACAATTATCTGGCATTTGTTTCTGTTCAAACCCAAATATTTTTAAAGTTAACAATAATAATAACTAAATCATGTCTTCTGTGTTTTAAGTCTAAGAATAATGCCTGGTGTCAAAATACACACACACACACACACACACACACACACATATATATATATATACACATATATATATGTATATATACATATTCTTTTTTCCCTAGTATAAAGCTCTCAAGAAAGATTTTTAAGTCCCCAAATTATATTTGACATTTTCATATGTTGTGCGGAATTAATATAATTATTTGGTAAGGAACCACCAGTACCAAGGACCTACAGAGGCAATGCTGAGCACAGATCCATCCCTATAATCACGTGGAACTGATAGTCTCTAGGAGTCAGATATTAGCAAAAAAAAAAAAAAAAAAAAAAAAAAAAATCACAGGAACACATTTATTACAACAGATAAATGTCAAACTAACTGAATATAGTTTATTGTGTACCTTTAAATTTTAATTTAACTTTATCTTGTTAGATTTGCTTTATGCTGATACTTTAGAGCTGTTTGTGAATTGGTATTATTTTTTCCATCTTAACTCTGTCATCCAAAATAATCATTACATACATAATGCTTATATAAATCCTTAAGTTAAACCACTTACCCCTTTAAATCTTAGATTGCATATATAGTTAGTAAAGATATTCCCAGCACAAGACTGTAACAAGATTGAGGGAGATATTTTACCTGTAAACTCTTCATGAACTGTGAAATAAGTATTATGACTCTTCCAAGTTAATATAAACAAAAGAAGGATGTTTATCTTAAGAAAGCTTTTGTGAAATTATTAACCATCATCTAGATTTTCAATTATCATCTAGATTTAAAATTATACAAGACTGCATTTTGTCCCAAATTTCTCCATTTGGTTTATAAAGATAATGGGGCAGGCCCAAAGGAGATAACTTACCCAGCACCACTGCCAAGCAGATCCCCAGATCACAGGGGCCCCCAGACCTCTGGTCTTAGGCCAGCAGGCTTGCCAGGACACCCACCTGAGGATCCCCACCAGGAGAAGCTGGCTCACTGAGCCCTGCTGACCCAGTCATTCAAGCATCCAATTCCAGGCCATAAGCACAGCCAAGACACCCACCCTGAAGATCCCCATCAAGAGTACCCCAGCTGCAGCACATACTGACTAGTTCCACATATATTGGGCCCATCACCACTGCCAAAGGTTCCAGATCTCCTCACAGTATGCAGGCCTGTTTCAGAGACCCCAGGACCCCATGAGACATCCTGCTCCTACACTTCAACAATCCAGCAGGCTGCCCCACATCTCCAACAGATTCTATATTGATGCCCTGGACCCTAGATCCAAAAGGTATAACAAAAATAAGGCTCCAGCAGCTTTCTGGAAGAAGGTAGTCATTAGAGAGGTGGTATCTGATCAGACACTTTGACCTGCAAGGAAGAAACACCTGGAGACTTGCCTTACTTCACAACAGGAACCTCAATTCTAAGACTTAGAAGCAGCTCAACAAAAATGAGGCATCAAACTAGAAAAGGTTCACTTTAAACCCAAAACTCCCCTAACAAGGAACACATGGAAAAGGAGCAAGATGAAAACCTAGAAAAAAATCATCAATGATCTGACTACTAAAAGAAGCAATGAACTAAAAGAAGATTTGATGAAAGGACTAAGTGAGAAAATTCAAGAGATTAAAAGCTAGTATAAAGAAATAGGTATACTGAAAAAGGAAGTAACAGCTAGAAACTTCAATTATAGCAGAAGAACAATAGACTAATTTAATAATACACTAACTTTTATAAAAAAAGAACATCAGCTCTTGAAGAAAAAATTCCAGCAATAAGTTTGATGACATAGATATTAAAAAAAAAAAACAATTCACAGAGCATGAGCAGAATTTTCAAAATGTGTGGGACAAAAACCAGGAAAAAAACAATTTAAGAGTAATTGGAATACAATTAAAACAAAATGCAAACAAATGACAAAGAACATTCTCAATTACGTAGTTAAAATTTTTTTCCCATTTTGGAACTGTCAGATGTGCTCATCCAGCAAGTGTATAGGACACCCAATCTGCCTAATCAAAAGAGAAGCTCACCAAGACACACAGTATTCAAAATGTATAACAGGGAAATCAAGGAAAGAATATTAAAATCTGCAAGAGAGAAATGCCAAATCACATTCAGAGTCAAAACTAAGGATCACGTCTAACTTTTCACCTCAGAACCTAGAATCAAAAAGATCCTGGAAGGAGTGCTGGGGGCCAGCCCCAGCAACTCTTAGGGTCCCCGAAGGATGAGTGGAGTCAGTGCAGAGGAATGACCAGAACCTCCAGAGCAAGTTTACACAAAACATTGTTCTTTATTGTTGAGCTCTTTTATACAGGTTCATAAACAATGATATCATTATCTGCTTCATTAACCAAATTGACCACCTGTAACCATTTAAACTGTTTCTATGTTATAGGCCCTTATACCCTAATTAATCACTAACCCAAAACCACCCTGTTACTCTAACCTTACTAGACATTCTGTAGTTATCCTAAATCTTGTAAATGTTAATCTTAAGATATTCATGCATCCTAACCTATGGGCTAAGAAGTTAAAACTTAACTTCTGCAAAGATAGGAAAGGCAATTTTTGCATATACTCTTTCCTTTGTTCCTTAGCTCCAATTATTTTGCTTTTTATTTCCAATCCTTCTTTGAAGTCAGTACAGCTTCATACTTCATGACTGTCATATATAGTTTACAAGTACCCTTCTAAATCTGTAACGGTTATTTCCAATTTGAATAAATAGCCAATTTCCAGAAGGGATGGTTTTGGCAATATCCTGGAATGCTGGCTTTGCCAAGCCCTTCCCCAAGTCTGGACTTTGTCAGACAGACAAAGTAGATATGGTAGATATTGCCTCCTCCATCTCCTTTTTTTTATTTTTTAACATGAAGGTTTTTAATTCTAGTTCGATGGTCCTGACATTGCGGATGATGAGTCGGAAGATGACTGGAAAACACATAGGAGTTATGATGATTTTTGTTTTTTATTAATGTAGGAATAAGTGCCAAGTTTTTCTTGATACAAAACCTGTAAAGGCATTATAAAAAGATGAAGCCAAACTAGCAGTATCTAAAGTATCTAGTCGAGCATGACTAAATGCTGTTACTTCCTTTTGTAAAGATTCAATATCAGGGACTATATCTGTATTTTTCCATACGCCCTTTAAATGATACTGAACTTGTTGTCAAGAAGAATCTGTATCATTGTAAGGATATGGAGTAACACAAATCCATCTGTACTTAGTGTGACACCTAGTCATTAAATACACTGTAATGATTTGAATTTGGTTTCCTACATATAATAAGGTTTCCTCTAGGGTATTAATTCTAGCTTCTAACTTTTTATCTATTCTTTCCTATACTGCCAAAGCTAGGGAGATATTGTGACATCTGATTAATATGCTTAGCAGTATGAATTTCTTGTACTAGTGCAGTAGCTGAAATAGCTATAGAACTTAATATTCCTGTTAAAACTGTAATCCTTAAAGTTAAAGCTGCTACAAATCTTTTAGGCCATCTAAAGATCTGACGATAGTTTCAAAAACTTCAGTTCCTAGATCATCATACCATGGATCATCTAATTTAACAAGTAATATTATGTATGGTGGTTGACATACAAATATTAATGTTCCAGGTCCCTTAGTATTATTTATACAATTGGTCAATGTACATCTTTTACAGTTTATCTCAAAAGTATCATTAAACATGTAAGTTAAATTTAAAGAAGAATTCCTATGTTTGTATAGCAAAGCATAAGGAGTCTCTACACAAGCAGTTATAACAGGGATATTTAAAGGAAAATTAGGTCTCTGGAATATAATCATTCCCATACTTGCCAAATGACAATATGTATCTGGATATTGGACAGGTGGATCTTTTAAGGAAAATTTTGGAGTTACCCATCCTGGTGTGAACCATCTATTAACAGGTTCATGAGTCATAATTATGGGATTATTCCAATTAAAATTCTTCTTACTTTTAACATCACTCTGAACACAAGCAGGGAGTATGGATGTTTTCTATTCTCCCTCTGCTGGGAGATGCATACATTGTCTCTTGTGGCAGAAGACTCAGAGCCTTTATCTTGTCACGTGATCCTTCAGCCTGGGGATGATGGACAGGTCTGGGGATTGCTCCCCTTTATTCCATAAACCAAAGTCCCCCTAAGCAAGGTGGAGATTAGGCCTGGCCAAGGCCTTCTCTTCCTGGATCAAACTGGTATCAGTGTTCCTCTGCTAATGCAATTTTCAGAGCCTGCTCTAAAAAGCCAGAGAGTGCTGTCTCCTGAAGCTAGGAATGGCATCTCTGCTTTCCTGCCAAATAGCCTGTTCTGCTGGGGACCACTATGGCTGCTTCTCAGCATTGGTCTCACCACACGCAGTGTAGGAGTTGGGTGGGTGACTGCAAATACGTCCCTGATGCTCTGTATAGAGCACGGGAACCCAGCGGCGATGCGAACGCTGTGTCTGTTCACTTCCACCCCTGCTCCCCACCGGGCCTGCCAGCCCACCAAGAGTAAACAAAGCCAGTCTACCATGTCCCTGGCAGGATGGATAAAATCCTTTTTTTTTTTTTTTCTGCACAAGAATCTCCCAGGACTCAGCTCCTCAGAAAAGCTTCACAAACTAGCACTAGAAGTTCATAAATGTAAACCCCAGAATGCACCTCTGAAAACTGAAGGTAAAGTGGAATTTTCTCATCCAGACTTGGAGCCACAGGAAAAGCCGCCTTCTTCAGCTCACCATCTACTCTCCCCAGAATCTCCATTTATTGCTCTTGAAAAACCCACTGATCTTGGTAGATGGGGCTTATGACCTCTATATTTAGATGGTATCGAGGTTTGGATATGTACTGGAGCCATAAAATTCTCACAATAATATGCAGCTGCAGCTTCTTCTAGATCTTCCTCATCCTCAGGAGAAAGCTCATCCCTATCTTTTACAGAAAAGGCTCGATTGTCTCCCTCACTTTTTATAAGAGGGGTTTATTCTGTCAATTCAAAAATAGAATTGTTAATGATTTTATCAAAATTACTAATCTCTTGTTGAGGATCTAAAATATCCCTAATAAAATTTCATAATGAAAATGTATCTATAGGAACATTTTCAGGACCATGATGATCATAATAAACCTTCATTTGTTTTCCAACCTTTCCCCAGGTGACTAAGCCTATGGTGTCCTCTTCCAGAAACCAGAGTGAACACATATACACAAAATGAAAAAACTTGTGTAACTGTGGTATAATTACAGCATTTTCCTTCTTATGTAACATATGCTTAGTTAATCAATATAGAGTCCTCTTTCTTTAGACTCAGTGTGGCCCATAGCCATACTCAAAGTTCTGGCTATTCTCCTATCCTTTCCTAGAATAACCATCTAGGAGAACTGCAGCACCCTCAGGAGAAGTCCTATCCACCCTGAAAACCTCTATACACTTACCTTCAGGTCCCTGTTCGGGCACCACTTGCCAAGGGCCACCCCCAGCAACTCTTAGGGTCCCCAAAAGATGAGTGGAGTCAACATGGAGGAATGACTTGAACCTGAGGAGCAAGCTGAAAACAAACACAGTACCCTGCTTGAGCAAAATGCCGTCTGTTCGTTACTGTTGCACTCTTTTATACAGGTGCATATACAATGCTTTCATTATCTGCCTCATTAACCAAATGACCACCTGCAACCATTTTAAATATTTTAGAGCACCAGACACAAAACTATCCACTTTATCATTAGTTCATGATCAAATCTTCATGATCTGTTTCATGTTTTGTACAAAAAGTCTTTATTTTTAAAAAGGATAATGTTGTTCTTAGTTCTTTATAATTGTTTTGATAAAAGGGAAAAATCAAACACTTTCCCAAAACTCTGCCTCCCTATTTTCCTTCAGATGTTCCTTATTTAACTATGTTATAGGCCCTTATACCCTAATTAACTACCAACTCAAAACCACCCTGTTATTGTAACCTTACTAGACATTCTGTAGCTATCCTAAGTCCTATAATTGTTAATCTTAAGATATTTTTCCATCCTAACCTATGGGCTAAGAATTTAAAACTTAACTTCTGCAAAGATAGGTATGTTTCCTTTGTTCCTTAGTTCCAATTATTTTGCTTTCTATTTCCAACCCTGCTTTGAAGTTAGTAGAACTTCGTCCTTCATGACTTTCATATGTGTTATACAAGTACCCTGCTCATCAATCTGTAATATTTATTTCCAATTTGAGTAAATAGGCAATATCCAGAAGGGATGGTTTTTGCAATATCCTGGAATGCTAGCTTTGCCAAGCCCTTCCCCAAGTCTGGACTTTGTCAGACAGAAGCTTGGTAGATATTGTCTCCTCCAAAGGAGATATTTCAATCCTTGAATGAGCACAACCTACGGTCAAGAACACTATTCTGAGGAAACTCACCTTCAAATTCAAAGGGTAAATAAGAAAATTTCACAGTAAGCTAAAACATTCATGATCAGAAAACAATCATTACAAAGAATTCTCAAAGATAAACTGCAGATAAAAGAAGAAGCAAATTATTCTCAAAACCTTCAAACAGATGAAATTCAAGAAAGGACAAGAAACAAAGGTCAACACATAGCACAGAACACACTAATAAAGCACAATGACTATGAAACACAACCAAGCAACTATCTTAATACTGAATGTGAATGGTCTAAACACAGCAAATAAAAAACAGACTAGCATATTGGATCAAAAAACAAAATCCAACAATATGCTGCTTGTGGGAGACCCATCTTACAGCCAAACACATCCACAGTTTGAGTGTGAAAGGATGGAAAAATATCCACCAGGCTATGGCCCAAGAAAACAAACTGGTATCACAATCCTACGTCTGACAAAGTAGATTTCAAGCATAAACTAACCTTAATCCCTAACCCTAACCCTGATCAGAAGATATTAAGAAGTCCAGTACATAATAGTAAAGGGAACAATACATGAGGAAAATATAACCATAGTAAATCTTTAAGCTCCAAACACCAATGCTCCGAAGTATGTTAAAAAATTACTCCAGCATACAAAACTGTTTATGGGCAAGAAATACAATAATACTGAGAAATGTTAATACTCCTCTATTACCAACAGATCATCAAAGCAAAAGCACAATGAAGAGCTCTCCAGTCTAAACAACTCCTTAAACCAAATGGGCTTAGCAGACATCTATATAATATTTCACCCCAAATTGGCCAAGTTTACCTTCTTCTCAGTAGTGCATTGATCCTTCTCCAAAGTAGATCATATTCTAGTTCACAAAAGAAATCTCAGCATATATAACATAGCAGACATTTCCATGTATCAACAGACTATGGTGCCATGAATCTAGCAATTAACAGCAAAAATTATAACAGAAAATATATGTATACATGAAGATTAAATAATATCCTATTAACTGAAGAATGGATCCAAGAGGATGTGAGATCAGAAATTAAGAAATTCCTGGAAGCAAACAAGAATGAAGACACAACGTATAGAAACCTCTGGGACAGCATGAAAGCATTCTTAAGAGGAAAATTTATAGCACCGAGTGCCTACATTAAAAACCACAAAAGATCTTGAGTAAATAAGCTTATGCTTATTTATTTACAAAAGGAAGAAAAATCTAATCCCAAGACCAGAAGAAGAATGGAAATAATGAAGATAAGAGCTGAAATCAACAATATTGAGAAAAACAACAAGAAAAAGCAATAAAAATAATTAATGAAACAAGGAGCTGGTTCTTCAAAAAACTAAATAAAACTGAGAGACCCCTAGCTAAAAGAAAGAAGAAAATGAAATGAATCAAAAATATCACCAACAAGAAGGGAGCAATCACCACTGACCAAATGGGAATCCAACAGATTATTAGAACCTATTGTGAAAAAATTACTCCCCTAAATAAGACAATCTGAAAGACATGGACAAATTTCTAGACACAAACAACCTCCCCAAATTAACACAGGATGATATTGAAAGCTTAAATAGCCCAATAACAGGCACTGAAATCAAGATAGGAATTGAAAGCCTTCCAAAGAAGAAAAGCCCAGGACCTGATGGATTCCCCACTGAGTTTCACCAAATCAATGATGAGGAGCTAACACCTCTTCTTATCAAGCTATTCCAAGAAAATGAAAAGGAGGGAACTCTCCCAAATACTTTTTATGAAACAACTATAACTGATACCAAAACCCAACAATGACACATCAAAAAAAGAAAACTACAGACCAATGTCACTGATGAACATTGATGCAAAAATCCTTAATAAAGTTCTAGTATACAGCATTCAAAAACCACATCAAGAAGATACTTCATCACAATCAAGTGGGCTTCATTCCAGAGATGGTTCAATATATGCAAATCAATAAATGCAATTCATCACTTAACAAACCATATGATAATCTCAACTGATGCATAAAAGTCCTTTGATATAATCCAGCACCCATTTATGATCAAAATTCTGGAGAAGATAGGGATCAAAGAGGTATATCTTAACTATGTAAAGGCCACATATGACAAGCCCACATCTGGTTTAATACTGAATGGAGAAAAACTGAAAGCATTTCCACTAAACTCAGGAACAAGACAAGGTTGTCCATTTTCACCATTTTTATTCAATATAGTCCTTGGGACCCTAATTGGAGCAATCAGGCAAGAGAAGGAAATCAAAGGAATATGAATAGGAAGAGAAGAAGTTAAACTATCCCTTTTTGCTGATGACATGATCCTATATCTGGAAGAACCAAAAAACTCCACCAGAAAACTGCTTGAGCTTGTAAATAGATTCACCAAAGTGGAAGGCTACAAGATCAATACCCATAAATGAATACCTTTCCTATATGCTAACAATAATAGAGCAGAAGAAATCAGGAAATCAGTCCCATTCACAATATCATCAAAACAAAAAAATATTTGAGAATTAATCTAACAAGATAAATAAAAGAACTCTACAACAAAAAATATTGAACACTGAAGAAAAAATTGAAGAAAACCTGAGAAGATGGAAAGATATTCTGTGTTCTTCGTTAGGCAGAATTAATATAATTAAAATAGCCATTCTGTCAAAAGCATTATACAGATTCAATGCAATCCCCATCAAGATTCCAATGTCATTCTTTGCAGATATGGAAAAAGCAATCCTCAAATTCATTTGGAACAACAAGAAACCCAGAATAGTGAAAACGTTTCTAAGCAAGGAAGATGAAACAGGTGGTCTCACAATACCAGATTTAAAATTATATTTTGGAGCTGTAGTAACAAAAACAACATAATATTGATATCAAAATAGGAATGAAGACCAATTGAATAGAAAAGAAGACTGGGACAAACCCACACATCTTTAAACATCTGATGATTGACAATGGGGGTCAAAATATAACATGGAGGAATGACAGCCCATTCAACAAATGGTGTTGGACAAAGTGGACAGTTATTTCCTGGAAGTTAAAATTATATCCTTACTTCTCACTTTGCACAAAAATCAAATCAAAATGGATCAAAGAACTAGGAATCAAACCAGCTACCATACAACTGCTATAAAAAAGCAAATTAGGAGCAACACTCCAGCATATGGGTGTAGGCAACGACTTTCTCAACAAAATTCCCAAAGCAAAAGAATTAAAGTTAAGAACTAATGAGTGGCATGTCACTAAATTAAAAAGCTTTTGCTCAACCAAGGAATTAATCAAAACTGTCAAGAGAGAACCTACGGAATGAGAGATAAACACAGCCTGTGATTCCTCCAACAGGGGACTAATATCCAAAGTTTACAAAGAACTCAAAAAACTCAATATTAAAAACAAACAATCCAATCAATAAAGTTTCTCTAAAAAGAAAATTCTTGAGGAAATCAAGCAAGCCAATGAATACATGAGAAGGTGTTCTAAATCACTAGTAATCAGAGAAATGCAAATTAAAACTACATGAAGATTTAACCTCCCTTCAATCAGATTGGCAAAGAGGAATATTAATAGTAGCAAATGTTGGAGCAGTTGTAGAAAGATAGGAACACTAGCACTCTGTTGGTGGAACTGCAGACTCGTACAGCCGCTCTGGAAAGTAGTATGGAGACTCCTCAAAAAATTAGGGATGAATCACAACCCAGCTATTCCTTTTCTGGGTATTTTATAGGAGTTACAATTAGCACATTACAGTGACCCAGCAAAATCAATATTCATGGCAGCTGAATTTACAATATGGATAAATTATGGAATCAACCAGATGACCCTCACTGGATGAATGTATCCAAAAGGTCTGGTATCTAATTTATGTATTTTTATATGTTATATACATATACATAATGGAGTTCTGTTCAGCTATTAACAATGTTATGATATTGTGTCCTTTGAAGGTAAATGGATGGCAATGGAAGAAATCATGCTGAGAAAAATTAGCCAAACCCAGAGACTCAAGGGTCAAATATTTTCCCTTATATGTGGAGGCTAGAGCAAAACCCAGGTTTGGGTGAAAGGTAGTCAAGCTATTGTACTATACTCACTAAAGGCATAGCAATACATATTCTAGAGAAACTATAGGTATGTAGGGGAGGGTGGGGGGAGGGGAGCAGCAGGATGGTGGGGAAAAGGAGGGAAGATAGGCAGGGATCTATGGAGATAATCAGCAGTTTAACATACTCTTTACCCCCCCTGAGAAGTCATATAATATTTACACAATCATTTAATTATGGAAAATTCACAATCATAAATATATATATATGTATGTATGATTGAAGGTAAATGGATAGCAATATTTATATATATATACACATATATATGTGGACATCTATAACTGTTATGGGGAAATATAGCAGAATCAAGAGACTGGGATGTGGGCAATATGGGGGAAATTCTGGATTAGGTCAAATGCATATCATATTGTTACTTTATATGCATTTATGATTATACAATAATTCAACTCCTTAATAAAAAAAAGATAATATGATAGAAAATCAAATGACTGTTTGAAATTATGATATTAAAAGAATTCACTTATTTAATTTTTTTATTTCATTGATTTATAATTAATTCAAAGTTAATTGATATACAGATTAATTTGTATATCAATTTTTATTCTATAGTTTGGATCTGGAATATCCCCCAATGTTTCCTCTGTGAAAGGCTTACTCCTTAGGATGGCATTATGGAGAAGTTTTAGAAATTTTAGGAGGTGAAGCCTAGTGGGAAGACTTATTTTATTGCTGGAATGTCCTCATGGGAGACAGTGGGACACCAGCACCCTTTCTTACTTCTTTTCACTTCTGCACATGAGGTGAGTGGTTTGGGTCTGTAACATGTCCCCTGCAATGATATGCTGATTTACCACAGGCCTAAAGTAACAGGGTCAGTGGGTCACAGACTAAATCTTCTGAAACCATAAGCCAAATAAACCTTTGCTCTTTATAAATTGAGCATATCAGCATCAGTTATGGTGACAGAAAATTGACTAGCACAATCCCCTTTTTTCTTACCCTTCTCAGCAATATGATGACTGACTACTTATCAAAAATTCTATTGGAAAAATGCTTGCCAGCTTTTTGGGTATTCCATCTTTTCCTATTAACATTTTATAGTCTTTCTAAAGTTTTCCAATTTGTTATACAAAGTATAAGCATTGCTACCTGCTGCCTTTTTCACTCTTTCAATTTTGTCCCCAATTTCAAAGATAGATTTTCTTTCATTTAATATTGACTGTACAAGTGTGTTCTTCTTACTGAGAGGTTTGAGTATCACACTGAGAAGATACAAGAACTGAACATGGCTTTTAAATAAACTTTCATTCACTGAGTGTTTATTTTTTCTTTTACTTTTGGAAAAGATGAATACTAAAACATATATAATAATTATGTAGTTTAAATTTTTTCACAAAACATGATTCCTGATATATCCAATAGCACCTATTGTAATAATTAACTCTCAAAAATTAATATGCTTTAGTGTGGAAGAAAGATAGTCTTTCCACAAATGGTGGTGGTCAAATTGGACAGCCATGTGTAGACAACTGAAGCTGAATTCTTATCTTTCTCCCTGCACAATAATTAAATCAAAATGGATCAAAGACTTGGATATTAAGCCAACATCTTTAAACTTACTAGAAAAAGAAGTAGGGTCAACACTACAGAACATAGGAGTCGGCAGCTACTTCCTTAACAAAACTCCCATGGCTCAAGCAGTAAAGTCAAGAATAAATGAATGGAATGCAATTAAACTAAAAAGTTTTTGCACAGCTAAAGATATAGTCAAGAACATCAAGAGAGAACCTACAGAATGGGAGAAAACCTTTGCCTGCTACACCTCGGACAGAGGGCTAATATCCAGAATGTATAAAGAACTAAAGAAACTAAACACCAAAATCACAAATAATCCAATCAATAAATGGGCTACAGATCTTAAAAGAAACTTCTCACTGGAGGAATTTCAGAAAGCTCATAAATATATGAGAAAATGCTCTACATCATTAGCTATAAGGGAAATGTAAATCAAAACTTCAATGAGATACCACCTCACCCCTCTTAGAGCGGCAAAAATGAAGAATACAAACAACAACAAATGCTGGAGGGGCTGTGGGAAAAGAGGAATACTGTTACACTGCTGGTGGGACTGCAAACTGGTCCAGCCACTATGAAAGGAATGTGGAGAATCCTCAAAAAATTAAGGATGGAACCACCTTATGACCCAGCTATCCCACTCCTGGGTAGTTTCCCAAAAGAGTTAGAATCAGCGTATTATAGTGATGTGGCTTCCTCAATGTTTATAGCAGCTCAGTTTACTGTAGCCAGATCATGGAACCAACCCAGATGCCCCTCACTCGACGAGTGGATACAAAAACTTTGGTACATATATACAATGGAGTACTACTCGGCCATTAGGGAAGACGATATTATGGCTTTTGATATCAAATGGATGGAGATGGAAAGAATTATGCTAAGTGAAGTATCCCAATCTCAGAGACTCAAGGGCCAAATGGTTTCTCTCATCTGTGGAAGCTAGAATACATGGGGAAGCAGTATGTTGGATGGTTAAGCTAATAATAACTTCAAATTGTATGATTCTCAATGCAGCAGGGAGATGACTCCCTAGGATACTTTGAGACGTAGGGTGGGGGACGGGGGGAGGGTGTAGGAAGAACACTTAGGAGACTGGAGGGTGGGAATATGGGGGAACCATTTCAGAAGGAGATCTCTGTCCTCCACAAGATATCCATTTAACTTAGGAGTTCTTCTGGTGGAAACGGCAACTCGGGGAACCCAAGCTGGGCATCCATGATATGGCATTAGCTCTGGATAACTAAGTATATATACATTGATTCTTGAATGTTTGATAATGTTTCCCCCTCAATTGTATCTCTATATCCATCTAATAAAAAATTAATATACTTTGCTAATTACTATTCCTTGAGGAATAACAGATACTTAAAAATCTAACGTGAATCTTGACAGGAGTCAAAGTTCTATTGTTCATTATCTCACTCAAAACTAAATCACATCACAGCACTAATTAGATTGTATGTGCTCTTTTTTGCTAGAGAGTATCAAGCAAATCTGGAGGCCAAACCAAAAAAGACTTTGTAAAGTAACAATCAAACATATTTCATATTTTATGCAAATTGATGTTCATTGAATTATGAATTTCTATAGTATAAATTATCTACACATACTCATATTTAATCTTTCCATATATGTTTATCATTAATTTAAAAATTCAGTCATTTTCTCAAGAAATATTTTTTGATTCTCTTCTGCAAGTACCTGTATTAAGCTCTTGGAACAGAGCAGTAAAAAGTTGAGAAAATAAACAGACAACATGCTCTGCCCTGATGGAGCTGACATTCCAGCAGAGAAAGAGAATGAAAATGAACGAAGTTAATTAGAAATATCCTAAATATAATAAATGCTATGAGGAAGGACTAGTTTGAGTGGGCACTGCACTGCTTAGCCAGGGTGCTTGCAACTTCACCTTTGCCTCACTTCCTCCTGTGGAGCCTAACCACCAGCTAAAGGTGAAAGCTAGGGATCTTCTCAAGGTCATCTCTCAGTTCTCATCTTGCTCTGGGCAAGTGCATGGCTTTCTAAATCCCACAGTAGCACAGAGACATTTCAATTCCCGAATTCTCCTAAGAACATCTCTCTCAATCCTTTTCTTCTAGGCTTTTGCATGTTTGTTGTTTGCCTCAAATAACCTTTTATCCAGGTAGAACAAAGTTGTCCATTTTAAAGTTTATGAGCAATAACATCTGTATAGTTGCTTTTCTATCCTGAGGAAGTTTCCATTTAGAAAAACGGCACACAGAAACTTGTCAACAGAGGACGTTGATCAAGCCAATGAATACATGAGAAACTGATCTAAATCACTAGTAATCAGAGAAATGCAAATGAAAACTACATGAAGATATCACCTCACACTAGTCACATTGGCAAAAATGAAGAAAATAAACAATAATATATGCTGGAGGGGTTGTGGAAAGATAGGCACACTAGCACACTGTTGGTGGGACTGCAGACTGGTACAGCCCCTCTGGAAGGCAGTGTGGAGAATCCTCAAAAAATTAGGGATGAGCCCACCATATGATCCTGCTATTCCTCTCTTGCGTATTTTTCCAGGGTATTTCGAATCAGCACACTGCAGTGACACAGAGAAATCGATGTTCATAGCAGCTCAATTTACAATAGCTAAATTATGGAAACAACCCAGATGTCCCTCACGGGATGACTGGATCCAAAAACTGTGGTATATATATATATATACCATGGAGTTTTACTCAGCAACTAGAAACAATAATATTGCAGCCTTTGAAGGTAAATGGATGGCTATGGAAGAAATTATGCTGAGTGAAATCAGCATAATCCAGTGAACCAAGGGTCAAATGTTTTTCACTCATCTGTGGAGGCTGGAGCTAAACCCTGGCCATTGAGCAAGGAGGTCAATTCTCATGTTTTAAATATGAATAAGGTGTAATGACATACAACCTAAGGCATTCGTAGAGATGTATTGGGAAGAGGGAGAGGGATAAGGATGGGCAATTAGGGGTAAATCTAATTTTCAGAATTTATATATATATATATATTATATTATTTCATTAGAAGCTTATTTGACTGTTCAACATATAAATTTCTTAATAAAAAAAAGAATAGAAAAACAAAGATAGGCACTTTACATGAGTCCCTTTAGTGGCCCTCAGGTCAGACAGAGAAACAACCTTTTTGAGAATAAAGTCTTCTCTACTTTCTCTAGATCTAGGGACCAGGATCTCACAGGTAGCAGAGACCATCATCTTAAAGACTGTAATGGTACCAAAGAGAGATATGTGGTAAGGACAAGTTAAAGTTCCACAACATTTCTTGCTATTTCTATGCTGAGTCTTTCTTGATTCTGATTGCTATGAATCTTTGATTATTTTTTATAGTTCTGACAAAATTTTCACCTTTTTTGGTGTTTTGTGGTGAATTAGACTACTCTGTCATTTTTACTCATGCCACTGTTTAAATTTTAATGATATTTTTCTTTTTGTGAGTGAAATTAAACATGTTTGCATATCTCAGGGTCATTTTTAAATCTTCTATACACTTTTTGTTCATATTATTCCCATTTCTCTACTAGTTAGATATGTTTAGAAAAAATATGAGAATGTGGTGGAAGTGTCAGTGCTCTTTAGCCAATATCCAATCTTCACTTCTGGAATTAGTATGAGAATCCTTGATTTTTAATTTATAATCACCAATTAGAATGAAATCTAAATATCTCATCCTTTTTTTTAGCTAAGGATAGAGTGATAACTAGATTTTTGCAGTGATCTGAACAATTTTGTGTTTTGTCCTTTAAGGGAACAATCATGTTGTCTTTTCTATCCTTCATCCCTTTGCCTATAACGTGGATATAATGATGAGAATTTTGGAACCATATACAATGAGAGCAGTTTTCTATTATAAAACAACAATACAGTTAAGTGCTTTATCCATAGAAAATTCCATGGTGTAGATTTGCCAGATGAGCAACTAACTACTTTTTTTTCATTTCATTGTGTGGGAGGAATTTCTATCTCATTTAAGCAACGGTTATATGGGTTTCTTTTACAGACAACATGTCATATGTGCTAACTAATACAAAGATTCACTTGCAATAGTCTTAGTGCAATAGTTATTAATACTAGAATCAAGTAGATTCTACAGCCAAAGACTCCAATGAGAACAATATACAAAAATAACATATCTATTTACACTTATTATATATTTATTTATTTATTTATTTGGTGCTGAGAATTGAAACTAGGGTCTCATACATACTAAACACACATTTTTTTCTCCAAGCTGTACTTGCAGCCCTATTACTAATACTTTTACCAAACTTTTAATTAATATTATTATTATTATTATTAGCTACTGTGATAAGAGAAAAGCACCCAAAAAATTAATCTTTTTAAAAGTAACATTTACTTTCCATTACAATTCTGTTTTTAAACAGATGTAAATTATTTTTATTGTTGAGATAGCATAATTAGAACGAGGACATAAGACTATAGAAGCTAAGTTAAAGCTAGATTGTTATCTAATAAAATAAGAGAGAAGATGACAGCAGCATAGAGTTGGAGTCAGCAAGGTCCGGAGAGGAAAGGATTCAGGAAGAATGAGAATTATCTCGGGGCTTAGTGGTAGATTGCTTCCCTAACATGCTTGAGGCCCTGGCTTCTTCCCTCAGCGGCAGGAAGAAGAAAGAGGAGGGGGAAAAGGGGAGGAGGGGAACAAGAAGAAGAAATTAGTCCTGCCTGGTTGTAAGCAGCAGCTGTACAAATGTTAACAAGACAAAAATCCCCATCCTCCAAGACTTCACAATTAGAAAAGGATAAAATGAAGGGAAGCATGATAAAACATGTAAACAAGTCCTGGACACTACGATACATAAAAAGCTTTAAGATGGTGCACAGGAAGGAAGGCTAATACCTTTTGTGGATGAGGCTATAATTCTTCACACAGTGAAGGAATGAGAAGCTCAAGTAAAGGGTATAATAAGAATGTAAACACAAATAGGTATAAATCAGCATGGTACGTATAAATAGGTAAAATTTACCACAGTACATATAAATAGGTATAAATCATCATATCAAATCAGTGGCTTACAAGTGATTTGTAATTATGATGAGGGTCTAGAATATTTAAGAAGGATTAAAAGGAAATGCTTTAGGAAAATTATACATTCTTTCAAGTTTTCCAAAGGAATTTTGAATTTTCCTTGGTAGTAGTGTATCTTAAAGCAGCAGATTTAGTTACTCACTAAACAAAGCATTGTTTCAAATATTTACTTTAGGTCAGATACTCTTAGATACAACAGATGGAGACAGAAAACTTGTATTGTAGTGGGTGGACAAACATTGTTAAATGAAGAAACAAAAGTGTCTGATTTCACTGATTTCTAAGAAAAGATAAACTAATATTATTTAGCACATGATGAGGAGGAGAAGAGAGGGTGATTTGCTTTAGGTAAAGTACTCATGATAGTCTTCCCTGAGGAGGCAGCATTTGTTGAAATCCTAGTAAAGAGATTGCACGCTATGAGTACATCTGGGGAAAGTTTCAAAGAACGAGAAGCAAGCACAGAGAGATGGAGAAACCTTGAATGTTTCAGAGGATGTGGGATGAATACAGTGGATAAGGACTGGAAATGAGTTGGAAGAGTCAGATGAGGCCAATTATAAAGAAATATTGAAACCAGGCAAAATCACACTGATATAATCTTTATTTCTATGGAAATACATTGGAAGATTATATGCATGGAATGGTATGATTTGGTTTACTTTTTACACAGATACCTCTTGCTGCTGTGTGAAGAATAGTTTAACACTTTTAAGCAAAAAAATGAAGTAAAGGATTCTAGACAGTAGGCTGTTTGAGGACTAGGTGGAAAAAAATAATGAGAAATGTTTGGATTTGGAATATGGTTGCTTTTGGTTTTGCTTTTATTTTGGTACTGGGGTTTGAACTCAGTGACATTTTACCACTGAGATACACCCCAGCAATGTGGGGGGGTTATTTGTTTTGTTTTGTTTTTGAGGCAGAATCTTGCTAAGTTGTTGAGGGTCTTTCTAAATTGATGAGGCTGGTCTCAAACGGGTGGTCCTCCTATCCTCCTGCCTCAGGCTCCCAAAGTTCTGGGATTACAAGAGTGTGCACCGGGCCAGGCTTTTGGGAATGTTTTGGCAAAAGAACTATGATAGGCTACAGAGGAGAAATAGCTGTGAAGCATGAAGAAATATGAATCATACTGCTGTTCTGAGTCCCAGGGGAGAAAACAGCACCCATACCTGGGGTGAGGAAGGTTTGGGATGAATAAATTTGGGTATGACTGATTGAGGAATGGAGGAAATTATTTGTTCTGATCTATCCCCATTAGCTTTCATATGTCTATAAAACAGAAAGTTAAATTTTTGTTTTTGTTGTTGTTTTGAAAGAGAGATAATGAGAAAGACAGAGTCAATTTTATTTATATTTTTCATCTCTTGTTTTGTTTTGTTTTTCTGACACTTAGTTGTGTACATGGTGCTGGGATTTGAACTCAGGTCCTTGCACATGCCAGGCAAGCACTCTACTATTGAGCTACCTCTCCAGCACCAGAAAGTGGAAGTGTATAAACAGTTAGACATAGGAACATGGAGCCCAAGAGAGCTCTAGAAATATGAACTTGACTGTCATTGTCATATGGCTAGTGTTTAAGTCATGGCATTAGAAATTTTGTCTTGGGAGAAAGGCTAGCCGGAGAAAAGACAGAAGCTAGGGTCCAAGTGCCAGAGACCTTCATCACAAGTGCCAGAGATCTGTAAAAGGAGGAAAATTCATCAAGAAAACGTCAAAAGAGCCACTAAATGGGAAAAGGGTGGGGTCAGAGGGAGAATCAGTTAACTATGTCACTATGGACTTAATGAAAATATTTCAATAATGGACCAGTGGTCAACTTTGTCGAATATTATTGAGAAGTCAAGATTTTTCCAATGGACTTCTGTTTTAAGATGTAGGTCAGTGCCGACTTTGACGACAGTCAGTTTGGTAGAGTATTATAGACTAAAGATGGGTGGTTTGAAAAAAAGAATTGGGAGATGAAAACAACACATACAGGAAACTAAAGAGTGCTGCTACGAAAGGGAAGAAAGTTTATGAATGACAAAGGTAAAGTCAAAGGGAGGATTTTAATTTTAGGTTTATTTTCATTTATGCTTTATGTATACACAATATAAAGAATTAAGTAATTTTAAAAGCCTTTCATGTAAAGGTAACCATTCCCTGTGTGCACTCCCATTTCTCAATCCTTAGGAACCCTCTGATTAACTATTTTAGCTGACTCTTGCTTTTCTCTCATCCATAGTGTCTAAATTTACCTCTATTAGACTTTTACTCTCTGCTATTTTTCTTTTCTTTTTCTTGACTCCTGTTTTTATTCCCTTTTATTTCTCTTCCCAAATCTTCTTAATTCTGCATTTTCTAACTCTAATGATACTT